>PVIY010046554.1:0-18400 GCA_004026745.1 Myrmecophaga tridactyla | reverse complement strand
TATTGGTGTGTAAATGTCCATTTGTGTCCTTGGCCTCATGTCCTTTGAGTCGAGACAGCATATAGATGGGTCCTGTTTTTTAATCCATTCTGCCAGACTATGTCTTTTGATTGGAGAGTTTAATCCATTAACATTCAGTGTTATTATTGCATGGGTAGTACTTTCTTCTACTATTTTGCCTTCTGGATTTTATATGTCATATCTAATTTTCCTTCTTTTTACCTTTACTCATAGTCTTTCTTTCTACACTCTTCTCCACACCTCTCTCTTCTGTCTTTGTATCTGTCTCTAGTGCTCCCTTTAGTATTTCTTGCAGAGCTGGTCTCGAAATTTATTGCTCTTTTGTATATAGATTGTATTTAACAATGAAAAAAAGTTAAAAATATATGTATAGCAAGGAATGAATTTAACCGAAGAGATGAAAAATTTGTACATGGAAAACTACAAAGCTGAAAGAAATTAAAGTTGACCTAAATAAATCCTGTTTTCCTAGATTGGAAGACCTTTTATTGTTAAGAAATCAATATCGTTTAAAGCATTCTATAAATTGAATACAATTCCTATCCAGGTTCCAGTAACCTTTTTTTTTTTTTCAGATCCTCAAATCTGGATGGAATTGTAGAGCGCCCTTAAGAGCCAAAACAATTTTGAAAAGAGAAGAACAATTCGGATGACTCATACTTTCTGTTTCAAAACTTATTACAAAGCTGCAGTAGTTCAATCAGAGTAGGACCAGCATGAGGATAAATATGCAAGCAAATGGAATAAAATTGAGAGTCCAGAGAGAAATTCACACACCTATGGCCAATTAATTTTTGATAAGGGGGCCAGTTCCTTTCAATGGGGGGAAAGAATGATCCCTTCAACAAATGGTGTTGGGACAACTGGAAATTCACATGCAAAAGAATAAATGTGGGCTCCTGCCCCTCACCATTTACAAAAAATTAATTCAAAATGCATCAACAACCTAAATATAAGAACTAATACTATATAAAGAAAAAATAAAAACAAAAAAAGAACTAATACTATAAAACTCCAATAAGAAAACAGAGGGAAATATTTTCAGGACCTTGTAGTAGGCCATGGATATTTCGATTTTACATCAAAAGCACAAGCAGTAAAAGAAAAAAATAGATAAAATTAATTTCAATGAAATTAAAAACATTTGTGCCTCAAAGGACATTATCAAGAAAGTGAAAAGACAAATATGCAATGGGAGAAAATATTTGGGAATCATATATCTGATAAGGATTTACTATCCAGAATATATAAAGAAATCCTATAATCCAACAACAAAAAGATAATCTGATATGGGCCAAGGATTTGAATGGCCATTTCTCCAAAGAAGATATTCAAATGGGCAATAAGTACATGGAATGACGCTCAGCATCACTAGCCATTAGAGAAATGCACATCAAAACGACAGTGAGGTCTGGGAAGGTGGCCGAATAGAGTAGATTGAGCTTAGTTAGAGAAGGGACAGGAGGCGACTGAGGCAGTGACTCAGGAGTGCAGCTGACCCCCACCCCACGCGCTTGAACCCCGTCACCGTCTCCCATTCCCCGCACTCCAGGTGCCCCCACCCCACCAGCCCCCACGTACCTGCCTCACCCCGAGTGCAGCCCAGCCCACCTCTCCTGCACCCCTCCGGAGCACTACCTCCCCCTCTGTGCCCTGAACAGTGTTGCCAGTGCATAAAGGCTGCGGGCACTAACCTCCATACCCCGGTTACTCCTGCCCCCCGCCATAGTGTCGCACAGCCTCACTCCGCCCACCTGAGCCCTGTGCACCCGTTTACGACACTTCCAGGCCCACACATGTGCACGGGCCCCCAATCACATCGTTTGGCTCTTGGAACCGCACTTAAAAGCAGTCCTAGTACTGCACATGCACACAGCCCTCAGCCTCACTCCCCAGCTCTGAGAAAATGCCAACCTGCACAGCCGGGTCACATCTGCCCCCAATCCACGGAGGTGTAACACCGACTTGCTGCCACAGCTCTACGCATGCGTACAGAGGGCCCCGTGCCTTAGGCCAGACTACATCAGGGTTACGACCCCCAGACCAGTGCACCCGCACAGCTACAGCCTCCTGGCAGCCGGGTGCCCACAGTCACAAACATCAGCATAACATCCCCAACCTGCACCCATACCTGCCCTGGAGCAAATCACCGGACTGAGTGCTCCACCCCATGCCCTGTGCCCTGCTGTACAACCATTCTGCAAACACAGGCCTCAGACTACTGAAAGAAATCAACTCCCAAAGTAAATCAATCAAGATATTTACATGCGATGAAAACAGCAGAAGATCACTAAATATATCACAATGCAGCAGATATAGCCTTGCCTGATGACCAAATTAAAACACCAGAGGAGACACAGAAGTTGGAACTACTAATCAAAGATGTTCATACAACTCTACTTAATAAAGTAAGTGGGATAGCAAATGACAAAGGACATCAAGAAGACAGTAGAAGAGCATAAAGAGGATTTTGAAAGAATAAATAGAAAAATAGCGGAAATCACAGAGATTAAAGACTCAGTTGAATAAAATAAAAAACATAGTAGAGGCACACAACACCAGATTTGAAGAGACAGAACAAAGAATAAGTGATATAGAGGACAGGATAATTGACTTCGAAGACTCAAAACAGCAAATGGCAAAAAAGATGGAAAAAACTGAATGGGAACTCAGGGAAATAATAGATAAAACAAAGCATACAAATATGAGAATCATTGGTGTCTCAGAAGGAGAAGAGAGGAGTAAAGGGCTAGGTAGAGTAGTTGAGGATATACTGAGGGAAAACTTCCCAACCCTCATAAAGGACATAAACATACAAGTCAAAGAAGCCCAAAGAACTCCAAACAGAATAAATCCAAATATGCCTCCCCCAAGGCACATGCTAATCAGTCTGTCAAATGTTGAAGAGAAGCAGAAAATCCTGAAACCGGCAAGAGAAAAACATTCTGCTGCATACAAGGGAAATCAAATAAGACTGAGTTCAGACAACTCAACCAGCACCCTGGAGGCAAGAAGGCAGTGGTATGATATATTCAAGATCCTGAAAGAGAAAGACTTCCAGTCAAGAATTCTGTACCCAGCCAAATTTATCCTTCAAAACTGAGGGAGAGATTAAAATTTTCACAGACAAAGAAGTCCTGAAATAATTTGTCAACAAGAGACACAACCTACAAGAAATACTAAAAGGAGTTCTGCCAGCTGAAAAAAAAAAAAAGACAAGTGAGGGAAGTCGGAGGAGGGGACAAAACTGAAGAGTACCACTAAGGGTAATTTAAAGAATATGAAGAGAAAGAGGGAAAGAATATATAGATCTGACAAATAAAATTTTAAAAGATAAGATGGTGGATTCAGGAAACACACAGTAATAGCTTTTGTTCTAGTTTGCTAGCTGCCAGAATGCAACATACCAGAAATGGAAATGCTTTTAACAAGGGGAATTTAATAAGTTGCTCGTTTACAGTTCTAAGACCAAGAAAATGTCCCATTTAAAACAAGTCTATAGAAATGTCCAATCAAAGGCATCTATCCAGGGAAAGATACCTTGGTTCAGGAAGGCCAATGAAGTTCAGGGTTTCTCTCTCAAGTGAGAAGGCATATGGCAACATATTCAGGTTCCTCTCTCAGCTGGAAGGGCACATGGTGAACACGATGTCATCTGCTAGCTTTCTCTCCTGGCTTCTGGTTTCATGAAGCTCCCCGGGAGGCGTCTTCTTTCTTCATCTCCAAAGGTCACTGGCTCATGGACTCTCTGCTTTGTGGTGCTGCTCTTTCTGTTTCCTGTTTTATAGGACACCAATAAACCAATCAAGACCCACCCAAATGGGTGGAGACATGTTGTCACCTAATCCAGTTTAACAACCACTCTTGAATAAATCACGTCATCCAGAGAGATGATCTGATTACAGTTTCAAACATACAGTGTTGAATAGGGATTATTCTACCTTCATGAAATGGGATTTTGATTAAAACATGGCTTTTCTAGGGGGCATACTTCCTTTCAAACCAGCACAGCTTTGAATGTTAACGGACTAAATTTACCAATTAAAAGATACAGATTGGCAGACTGGATTAAGAAACATAATCCAGCTACATGCTGCTTACAAGAGACTCATTTTAGACACAAGGATTCAAATAGATTGAAAGTGAAAGAATGGAAAAAGATTTTCCACGCAAGTTGTAACCAAAAGAAAGCAGGAGTAGCTATACTAATATCGGACAAAATAGACTTTAAATGTAAAGACATCATAAGAGACAAAGAAGGACACTAATTAATTAAATTAAAGGGTCAATTCACCAAGAAGATAGAACAATCATAAATGGTTATGCTCCCAATCAAGAAGCTTCAAAGTACATGAGACAGACATTGGCAAAACTGAAGGGAGCAATAGATGTTTCAACAATAATAGTAGAAGACTTCAATACACCACTCTCCTCTATAGATAAAACAACCAGACAGAAGAGCAACAAGGAAATAAGAAGTTAAATAACTTGATAAATGAATTATACCTAACAAACATATATAGGTCATTGCACCCCAAAGCCCAGGTTATACATTCTTCTCCAGTACTTATGGAACATTCTCCAGGATAGCTCATGTGCTGGGGCACAAAACAGATCCTTATAAATTTAAAAATATTGAAATTATTCACAGCACTTTCTCTGATCACAATGGATGAAGCAGGATCTCAATAACCACCAAAGAACAAAAGCATTCACAAATATATGGAGATTGAATAACACACTCTTAAACAACCAGTGGGTCAAAGAAGAAATTACTAGAGAAATCAGCAGCTATCTGGAGATGAATGAAAATGAGAATACAACTTATCAGAACTTATGGGATGTGGCAAAGGCTGTGCTGAGAGGGAAATTTATTGCCCTAAATTCCTATATTAAAAAACAAGAAAGAGCAAAAAATCAAGGGCTTAACAGCAAACCTGGAGGAAGTTGAGAAAGAAAAGCAAACTAACCCCAAAGCAAATAGGAGAAGAGAAATAACAAAGATTAAAGCAGAGATAAATGAATGGGAGAACAAAAGAACAATAGAAAGAGTCAATGAAACCAAAAGTTGTTTCTTTGAGAAAATCAATAAAATTGATGAGCCGCCAGCAAGACTGACAAAGAAAAAAAGAGAGAGGATGCAAATAAACAAAATCAGAAATGAGAAGGGGTGCATTACCACAGACCCTGAAGAAATAAAATAAATCATAAGAGGATACTATGAACAACTATACACCAACAAATTAGACAACTTAGATGAAATGGACAAATTCCTGGAGATGCACAAAAAGCTACTCTGACTCAGGAAGAAACAGAAGATCTCAACAAACAAATCAGAAACAGAGAGATTCAATCAGTCATCAAAAATCTTCCTACAAAGAAAGGCCTAGGGCCAGATGGCTTCGCAGAGGAATTTTATCAAACTAACACCAATTCTTCTCAAACTTTTCCAAAAATTGAGGAAAAAGGAACTCTATATAACTCATTTTATGAAGCTAATGCCATATCAAGACCAAAACCAGGTAAAGATGCTATAAGAAAGGATAACTACAGGCCAAGCTTCCTAATGAACATAGATGCAAAAATTCTCAATAAAATATTGGCAAATTGAATCCAGCAGCACATTACAAGAATTATACACCATGACCAAGTGGGGTGTCTACCAGGAATGCAAGGATGGTTCAACACAAGAAAATCAATTAATGTAATACAAAACATTAACAAATCAAAGAGAAAAATCACATGATCATCTCGATGGATGCTGAAAAAGCATCAACAAAATTCAGCATCTTTTTCTGATAAAAACACTCCCAAAAGATAGGAATCAAAGGTAACTACCTCAATATGACAAAGGGAATATATGAGAACCTGATAGCCAGTATCGTACTCAATGGAGAGAGACTGAAAGCCTTCCCCTTAAGATCAGATACAAGACAAGGATGCCCACTGTCACCACTATTATTCAACATTGTGCTAGAAGTTCTAGCTAGAGCAATCAGGCAGGACAAAGAAATAAAAGTCATCCAAATTGGAAAGGAAGAAGTAAAGCTCTCATGATTTGCAGATAATATGATACTATACTTGGAAGATTCTGAGACATCTACAGCAATGTTACTTGAGCTAATAAACAATTTCAGCAAGGTGATAGGATATAAAATTAATGTGCAAAAATCAGTAACATTTCTAGACACACGCAATGACCTAGCTGAGGAGTCAGTTAAGGAAAAAAATTCCATTCAAAATAGCAACTAAAAGAATCAAGTACTTAGGAATGAACTTAATTAGTGACGTAAAGGAGTTGTACACAGAAAACTACATAACATTGCTAAAAGCAATCAAAGGAGATCTAAATAGGAGGAAATACATTCCCTGCTCATGGATAGGAAGGCTAAATATAGTTAAGATGTCAATTCTCCCCAAATTGATCTACACATTCAACACGGTACCAATCAAAATTCCAACAACTCTACTTTGAAGATTTGGAAAAACTAACTACCAAATTCATCTGGAAGGGAAAGAGACCCTGAATACCTAAAAGCATCCTAAAAAAGAAGAGCAAAGTGGCAGGATTAATACTCCCTGACTTTAAAACCTATTATAAAGCCACAGTGGTCAAAACAGCATGGTACTGGCACAAAGACAGAAGCACTGACCTCTGGAATCAAATCAAGAGTGCAGGAATAGACCACCCAATCTATGGTCAACTGATTTTTGCAAGACCCACAAATCCTCTGAACTGGGACAAAATAGTCTTTTCAATGGAAGAACTGGATATCAATAGACAAGAGAATGAAAGAGGACCCCTATCTTACACCCTACGCAAAAACTAACTCAAAGTGGATCAAACACCCAAATATAAGAACTAGCACCATAAAGCTTCTAGAAGAAAATGCAGGGAAACATCTTTAAGACCTAGTAATAGGAGGTAGCTTCCTAAACTTTACACCCAAAGCACAAGCAACAAAAGAAAAAAATAGATAAATGGAAACTCCTCATATCAAATTCTTTTGTGCCTCAAAAGACTGTCAAAAAGGTGAAGAGGCAGCCAACTCAATGGGAGAAAATATTTGGAAATCACATATTGGACAAGGTTTGATTTCCTGTATAGACAAAGAAATCATACAACTCGACAACAAAAGAACAAACAACCCAATTATAAAATGGGCTAAAGATATGAATGGGCATTTTTCTGAAGAGCGAATACAGATAGGTCAAAAGCACATGAAGAGATGCTCATTTTCACTGGCTATAAGGGAAATGCAGATCAAGACTAGAATGAGATACCACCTCACACCTATAAGAAAGGCTGCTAGTAAATGAACAGGAAACTATAAATGGTGGAGAGGATGTGGAGAAACTGGGACACTTATGCACTGCTGGTGGGAATGTATAATGGTGCAGCCACCATGGAAGATGGTTTGGCGGTTCCTTAGGAAACTAAATATCGAGTTGCCCTGTGACCCAGCAATAGCGGGACACAGCTGCGGTCTGTTTCCCTGTCCATCCCTCTCACTGGACAGAGGCTCTGAATACTGTGAGTGTCTCCGAGAAAAGCAAAATCTAAGCCAAGATCTGGGGGAGCCAGGGCCCAGGCCAGTTGAGTGGTCAGAGAAGCCAGGCGGCGGGACATGTTTTATTTGACCCTTAACTCCAGGTCCTGAAACCATAAAAACTCAAATGCTGATACCCTAGCTTGTTCTCAAGAGTGTTTGCAGTATCTTACAAAGAAAGCCTTGGCGTAGCAAGATTTATATAGCTAATAAGAAATCAGGGTTAAGGAAAAATAAGCAAAGAAGTGTAGGAAGAGGTGAGGCCGTGGGCAAGCTCGGAGTCGTCACTGTCTGTGACCTCGGCCAGGGCCGCCCCACCTGGATGCCTCTGCGCTGCAGAGGGAGGGACATGGGTGCTTACATCTTCTCTTCACCCACAGGATTGAAAAAGAAAGATGCTGGGAAGACGTCTACCGTTCTTTTTTTTTTTAAATTAATAAAACCGATCCACATACAACATGAACAATCTTAACGTATGAACATTCCATAGTTTGTGTGCAATCAACGGCTCACAACATCATCACATAGTTGTATATTCATGACTGTGATCATTTCTCAGAACATTTACATCACTCTGGAAAAAGAAATAAAAAGAAAAAAGAAAAATCTCATACATACCATACCGCTTACCCCTCCCTCTCACAGACCACTAGTATTTCCCTCTACCCAATTAATTTTAACATTTGTTCCCCCTATTATTTACTTATTTTTAATCCATATTTTTTACTCATCTGTCCATACCACAGATAAAAGGAGCATCAGACACAAGGTTTTCACAATCACACAGTCACATTGTGAAAGCTATATCATTATATATTCATCTTCAAGAGTAAAGGCTACTGGAACACAGCTCTACAGTTTCAGACACTTCCCTCCAGCCTCTCTAATACACCATAAACTAAAAAGATGATATCTATATAATGCATAAGAATAACCTCCAGGATAACCTCTCAACTCTATTTGAAATCTCTCAGCCACTGAAACTTTGTCTCATTTCTTTCTTCCCCCTTTCAGTTGAGAAGGTTTTCTCAATCCCTTGATGCTGAATCTCAGCTCATTCTAGGATTTCTGTCCCACATTGCCAGGGAGGTCCACACCCCTGGGAGTCATGTCCCACGTAGAGAGGGGGAGGGCAGTGAGTTTGCTTGTCGTGTTGGCTGAGAGAAAGAGAAGCCACATTTGAGCAACAAAAGAGGTTCTCTGGGGGTGACTCTTAGGCCTAATTTTAACTAGGCTTACCCTATTCTTTGCAGGGACAAGTTTCATATGAACAAACCCCAAGATTGAGGGCCCAGCCTGTCGATTTTGTTGTCCTCACTGCTTTCAAGAATATCAGACATTCTCCAAATGGGGAAGTTGATTTTCCCCCTTTCTCACCATTCCCCCAAGGGGACTTCGCAAATACTTTTTTATTCACTGTTCAAATCATTCTGGGATTTATTGGGGCATCACTCTGGACAAACCTACAAAATCTCAAAACCTACTCAAGGTTCCATGTATTTATGGTGTTCAGTTATATTATGCACTGGTCAAAATATAAATTTTGTACCAAATAAACATCTTTTCCTTTAGACTCACACATAAGTTGAAGTTTTAAAATATGAAATACCATCTATTTTCAACACCCTGCAATATTGACATTCCTTTGTTTTTCCTCATACGAAAACATTTTCTAATTTGTACATTTAGTCACTATCATTGTACACTCTAGGAATTCCGAGATTATACCATCTCAGTCTTTATCGTCTGTCTTTCCTTCTGATTTCATTTGTGCCCCCAGCCTTCCTCCCTCTATCATTCTCTCATTCGGCTTTATTCAGTGTGCTAACATTATTATATTACAGTTAGGTAATATTGTGCTATCCATTTCTTAATTTTTACAATCAGTCCTGTTGCACAATCTGTGTCCCTTCAGCTTCAATTACCCAATATCTACCCTATTTCTATCTCCCGATGGTCTCTGTATTGACTGCAATTCTCCAAGTCCATCCATTAATGTTAGTTCCTATCAGTGAGACCATACAGTATTTGTCCTTGTGTTTCTGGCTAATCTCACTCAGCATAATGTCCTCAAGGTCCATCCATGTTGTTACATGCTTCATGACTTTATTCTGTCTTACAGCTGCATAGTATTCCATTAAATGTATATACCACAGCTTGTTTAGCCACCTATCTGCTGACGGACATTTGGGCTGTTTCCATCTCTTGGCAATTGTAAATAATGTTGTTATAAACATTGGTGTGCAAATGTCCGTTTGTGTCCTTGCCCTCGTGTCCTCTGAGTAGATACCTAGCCATAGTATTGCCGGATCATATGGCAATTCCATACTTAGCTTCCTGAGGAACTGCCAAACTGAGCCTGGCTATTCTTGACCCAAGACATGGGGAACCTGCTCTCCAGGTCACGTGTGGGGTGAGGTGGGCCTGGCCGACCCAAACCCACGGTAAAGGCTATAGGACAGTTCTCTGGGCTGCTTCTCACAACCAACCTGCCCCCCGTTCCTGTCCCTTTACATGTGCTGTACACAGAGGCTTGCACACTTAGTGTGGGTCAAGGGCACAGAGGGTATGGCACACAGAGGTGATGGACAGTATTTCATAAAGGAGGTTAGTTGTGTTAATGAAGAGGTATATTGTTAACAGAAAATAACACATATTTTCATAGATACTAAGCGAATCATCCACCCTTTCCAGGAAAATATGCTTAAGGGAAGGCTCAACCACGTGGCCTCCATTCTCTACTTCACTGCCCCCAGGTGGTGGCTTATGCTAATTGCAGGTACACTGTGGAGGAGGGGCTAAGGCCTGTCCCTCCCCAGCCCTTACACGTGGTCTCTAATAGGTGGGTGGGCATTGCTCTCAGTTAACAGCACCAAGCTGCCTTTAGCCCATACAAAGGGACAGAAAGGAAGGGGGCGATCTCATAAGGGGTGTTTGTCCCCTCCCTCCATCCTGATTTATGAGGTCTTGGGTTCAGAGGCTGTGGCAGTGGGTAACCATGGTGGGGAGCCATGACACAGGGGTGTGGAGAGGGTGGGACAGCCTGTTGGGAGGTCCTCACTCTGTCCCCCGAAGTCTGGACATGGTTGGGGTTTTCCTGACAGTATTTCCCCTGCTCCCTACTTTCTGATAGCACCCTATTTTTTGTTCAGAGGTCACTACCCCTCTCTGTGCAGCCCATGGACTTCCCAGTAAGTTGACCCCACACCCAGCTCAGAAGGTTCTGATTGGTCTGGAGGTGACCCCATCCCACAGGAGGCAAAGACTGGTTATACCCATTGGCACTGAGCATTGCCTGGATACATGGATTTGCTCCAGGAAGGCCATGTGACTCAAATCAGGTCAATAGGATGTGAGAGTAGGCTTGCTGAGAAATCCTGGGAATGATATCTCCTCATGTTTAGAAGAAAGCTCCAGAAGGTTCCTTCCCTCCTGGTCTGGATATTGTAGTGTGACATGTATGCCAGCAAGAGCTGTTGCACATTTGTCCCCACATGGGAAGTTAGCCTGAGAATGAAATCAATACCCAGAGGGAAAATCATGGAGAAGTGGGGCCCGAGCCCCTGGATCAAGCCATTCCTGAGGCCTACCCACCTCTGGGCTTCCAGATCCATGAGCCTTGGAAGATGTTTTTGTTTGGGCCACTTAGACTTGAGAGTTTTGTTATTTGCAACCCCTCACCCCCCAGAAAACAAATAAACAAGCAAACAAAATCAGCAGTGTTTGTGGCATTGCTGGAATGAGCACATTCGGTTTATGTGCTCTCGGCAAGGTCTCCCTCCATGAGCACAGGTTTTGGATTGTTTCTGAGTTAAGCAGAAGAACAGCTGGGGATGCCCTCAGCTGTCACCTGCCGCGGGGGCTGGCGGGCTCACTCTGGGAGTTCCTGTGTACCTGATCCCTCGTCACAGTTGGAAAGTGAGATGTTACCTCCCAACCCTGCTTCAGAGGCAAAGCTCAGAAAGGAAAGGGAGAGCCACCATTTGCCAGGGAAACACCTTAGAATCAACCCACTGAGAGATGAAAGGAGAAACACCGTGGAATATTCTCTGGGTCCCCAATTCCTCACCCAACATGGGCTGGTAAAAGCCATAGAGACAGAGCCAGTGTTTTGTTTATTAAAAATAATCACCAATATTGTCTTTGCAGTGTCCTGAGGAAGCCTCAGATTGAGGGTCCTGCCTTGCAGAGAAGGAGGTGTGGCATTGAGGCCCTGATCCTGGGGTCAAGCTGTGCTAGCATACCTTCCATCTCAGGGAACATGGTAGAGGAGGAATTGGCCCATTCGAGGCTCAGCTCAGGGGCCCGCCCAGGGACCATGCACGGTGAGCTCAGGCCCTGTGTCCCAGGCTGAAGTGTTTCACTGAAGCAACAGGCAGGCATGGGGCCTGGAACCAAGGGCAGGGCACAACTGGCCCTTGTCACCATCGTGCCCAGCGACCTGCCTGTAGAATGTGTGTTTCTTGTCCTTGCAGTCTTGGGCTCTCTAGGGCTAGAGGTGCTGGCGCAGGGTGAGGAGGGGGATGCTTCTGCCAGGGCCCAGAGCAAAGGCTCCATGGAACTTGAAGTTGACAAGTAATGGGAACCTCAGATGGGTCAGGAGGGAAAGAAAGGAGTCACCCAACTAGGGGGCAATTGATCCTTGTTATCAGGAGAAGCTGGCGCTACTGCTGCACGGCGGGGGCTGGAAGGAGTGTCTGGGAGCCAGAAGACTCCCTGGGGCTTCTCCATGTTCTTCTCTGCCCGGGGACAACAGTAAATGGGAAATTGCAACACCTGCTGCAGAGCAAGGGCAAGCGACCAAGGGCTCGGACCAGCTCGGGGTGGAAGTCTGCGCCACCACTGGTTAAGCAACCCGGACCCTTTCCTAGACCCACGGATGTGCTGGCCAAGGGTGGATGGACGGTGGGTGAGAAAGGTGCTGAGTGTCAGCTGTGGCCACAGGGTCCCTGGGAGCAGCAGGGGCAGGGGTGCCTTCTGCCGGCCCTCCCAGGTGAGTCTTTTGCAGAGATTGTCGCCGCCCGCCGTCTTGAAGGCATCATGGTGGACAGGCATTGGTGACGGGGTCTCGGTTTGCCAGCACTTCTGTAACAGTGCATCGCAGACTGGCTGGCTTAGACACCAGGGCTTTATTATCTCACGGTTCTGGAGACTGCAAGTCTCAAATCAAGGTGCCAGCCCTTTCTCTTAAGGAGGAGAATCCACTCCGCGCCTCTCCCCTGGCTTCTGGTGGGCACCAGCAGTTTTCCTTGGCTTGTGGTGGCATAACTCAGCCTCTGCCTCCGTCACAAGGCTGTCTCTCTCTCTCTGTCTTACTGTGCCCACATTTCCTTATCCTATTGGATTAAGGCCCCGCCCTAATCCAGTGTAGCCTCATCTTCAAAGATCCTATATGAATATGTTCACATGCACAGGAGGCTAGGGCTTGAATGTGTCTTTTTGGGGGATTCAGTTCAGTCAGAGGGAGCGGGCAGGGCTGGGCCCTCGAAGGGGTTGACTGGACCTGGTGCCTTTTAGGTGCTGTCTTAGGCCCTGGGAGCCCACCGGCTGCTCTTGCCACTGCCACGGAGACCCTTTGCAGAGTTATAACCTGACGGCACCTCGCCCAGCCGCCCTGCAGACGTGTCTCCGGCATTCTGTCCAGCCCTCTCGGACCCTGGCGTGGGGTGCCTGCGAGACTTGCCTGAGACCCACCGCCCCGGCCTGCAAAGGAGTTGTCAGCCCACAGGCACACTTGGCCAGTGGGGGCCAGGAGCCTATGGATGAACGATCCCCTCTTCCAAATCAGCACATTTCACACGGCTCCTTGGAAGATTCTGGAGCGATCGAGTCCCAGTTGTGTATGGTGGTGACCAACTCCAAAAGGCATTTTGGAACAAACTGCTTCACAAATCAAAACTACTTTTGCACTGGCTCACATCATTCAGGCAGAATCACCTCAAGTGTCTCGTTCCATGTCAAGAGGAGCAGCGATGAGATCTGGTCCCCTTAGCCCTGACCTCGGAGGAAGTTACCACGAGAGACCCTCATCGGCTGCCCCCCACTCCTGTTGCCCAGGATCACTTGCAAACTACACATGCTTTGCTTTCCAGGGTGGTAGTGGAACGGGGTAGGGGGAGACCAGGTTAAGACATGGGGGGATCAGGGAGCTCATGCAAGGAGGGGAGGCTGCTGAGCCTTCCCAGGTCTGGGGAGCCCTGGACGCCAGGCACAAATCGGGGCCAGGTGGCCTCCCGTGGACCTCAGTGCTAAAGGTGGCTGGGTTTGCAATGCAATTGCAGATGGACCAAAACAGAGACTGACAGAGACCACAGAGAACAGACAGAGGGAGAGACAGAGAGAAGAGACCAAGGGGGACACAGAGAGATGCAGACGGAGGCAGATGGGGGGACAGAGGGAAGATGATGGAGGAAGAGTCTGGGGTGGGAGGAGAAAGCAGAGGAGCTGGAAGTGATGTGCCTGGGAAGTCGAGCGGAAACTGAAGCAAAGGACCGTTTCCAAGTTCTCTGGGAGGCTCGGCGCCGGGTCCTTCCCAGGGGCACAGCGGACAGTTCGCTCATTAGGAGTGACGGCCAGGCCCCGAGGCTCAGTTTGCTCATGGTATCCTGGATGAGAAACGCTGATGGGAAGAAAAAAATCAAAAGATATTTTCCTTCAGAAAAGAGTCCTCTTCCTTGACTGTTTTTTATTTTTTCCTTTTTTCTAAGCCCATCCCAGGCTGCTGTGAATAAGAGCTGCGAGGGTTTGGGGCAATTCCTGCTGATAATGAGAAATCTGACCCAGTCTGTAAATAGCAAGCGATCGGCTTTCTTGCACTCAGCCAGAGCGAGACAGAGCCCAGGCTCGCGCGGCCCGGGGCTCTGAACCTTTCCTCCAGGCAGACTGCGCCCGCAGGGTTTCTGAGCAAAGACAGACATCACCTGAATGCTCACTGTGCACCCTCTCAGGGTCTCTCTCGTCTGGTCTTTGAAATGGAACTGACCGGCCAGGCGCACACCTGGCTGCGGCGGTGACGTGAGGGCACGTGTGCATGCAGGCGCTCGTCTAGGGGGGCCCACGCCCACACACAAGCAGGGGTGCCCTGACTTCTGACGGGTGACAAGCCGACGGCTGTCACGACCCCTCTTAAGGAGGTCTCCCCATGCGGGGCACACCCATTCCTATATTATCTAGAGGACACACCCTGCATGAAGCTGTCCCTTGCCCAGGGGGGGAGTCCGAGGCTCACAGAAGGGGGTCTTGCCCTGGGCGCTGAGCTAGGAGGTACTGGGGCCGGGCTCCAGGACCTGGTGAGTCGTAGGTGTGTGCAGGAGGTGTGGACATTGCACTGCCAGTGCTGGTCTGGGGTCTGGAATGTTCTAAACGATGACGGCAGTTTGGTTCTGCCAAAGCCGGGTCCTGCCCACCCACCTCACGGGTCGGGGCACGCAGGAAGTGCTGCCTCCTGGGCCTCTCCTTCGTGAAGTTGCCCCCTGGCTTTTCACCCAGATCCGGACGGCAGAGCTTACCTGGTGGTGACTCCAGCCCTCCGTGGCTGCCCAGGGCAAGATGGTCAGGCCTGATCTCAGAGCTGGGGGCCCCGAGCAGAGGCGCCATCCAGCCTAGCACCGGTCCTGCCTCCCCCACTGCCCCTGCCTCTCTCGGGCTCGCCCTGGGCCCCCACGGCACCAATGGCCCTCACTGGGTTTCCTGGATCCCTGGTGGAGTGGCACTGGGGAGTGCCAGAGACCCAGGCTCTGGCCAGCAGGCCACCAGCCAGCTGTGACCCGAGCAAGGTTCCAGATTCCTTAGAGCCTCAGCTTTCTGCTCCATGAGATGATGACATTAGCCTCACTGGTGGACAAGGGAGTGAGTGAGAGAGAGAAAGGAAATCTGGAGAGAGTTGTAAAACAAGCTCCCAAAGGCCAGGAACTTGAGGTTTTGATTGCTTGATTCAGCAAAGCCAGGAACCTAGACAAAAAGCCAGACTTGGGAAGCTCCCCCAGCAGGCTCAGAGAGGGTGAGTACCCTGCCTGAGGTCACAGCCAGACAGTGGAAGCGGTGGGGACAGCACCAACGCTGAGAGCTTATGAATCTCGGTGCTTTTTAGTGAGTTGTAGGGACAGCATTTAGTGAAATGCTGCCAGAGCAATTTTGGGATCTCGCATCCTAGTCCTTCTAGAAAATCAAGTCCTGTTGCTGTTTGGTCTCCTGAGATGCAAACAGACCTGTGGCCTTCCGGTGTTTGCTTCTTCAGAGGAGGAGCTGACTTTCCTGGGGGCAATTCCTGTGCGCTGAAGGCTTCCCACAGGAGTGTCCTATGCTGACACCCTAAGGACGTCGCTTGCACCTCTGCCTGCATCACCGCACACGATCCTCCTAGCAGCCCCTTTCCACAGATGAGGAAACTGAGGCACAGAAAAGGTGTGCCCTTGCCAAGGTCAACTGACAGCCGGTGAGTGGTGGAGTAGATCCCCAGACCCTGTTTCGCTTGATGGCACAGGCCTTAACCGCCTCGTTGGGTCACTTTATTTAATCACGGTCTTTCTGGCTTGGGGGCAAACCCAAGTTTTCCAGGGGCTGTAAACAGCAAACATTTCTAACTGCCCGGTTTCTGTAGGCCTGGCACTGGGGGTCTCTGGCTCCAGGCTCACGTGAGGCCACGTTGGGGTACTGACCCGGACGGAAAGCTCCAGAGTGAGGGGCGGGTGTGCAGATCCATTTCCAAGCTCGCTCATGCGTGAGGCCCTTTCCTGAGATAGAAAACCTGAGACTTAGAGAGGTCAGTGTCTGAGTCCAGAAAATACGGCCTGAAGTGTCAGACCCAGGTAAGTCTGTGCCCAAAGTCTGCCCTGAGCCCTCTAAAAGGTGAATGCAGCTGGAGGACACCTGCGGCGAGAAGGCGGGTCCAGGTGGAAACGTGGGTGAGCTCCCGAGGGAGGGGCACCCGCTCTGTCCTTGGTGACAGCTGCCACTGCCGGTGCCCACCCGTGCCCCATAGATGTTAATTCACTGCACCCTGCCCATGCCCACCTGGGAATGTCTGTCCTGATTTCACAGACGTCACTCAGGCACAGCTGAGGGTCACCTGGCCAGGTCACTCATGGGTGGAGGTGAGGTTCAAGCCCAGCCTGCCAGCCGAACGCCCCTGTTCTTTCCTCTTCCTCCAACAGAGAATGAGAACCAGCCCTGGGCCCTCACCACAGCCAGCCAGGGACGGCCCCAGAGCCTGGGAGCTGGCCCATGGAGGCAGGGCCCACCTGCTGTGTCCAGGCGGTGGGGTCAGAGCCCCTGGCAGTGTGGGTCACTGTCTCACAGCCCCCACTGCCCAGCTGCATGGTGTTAGCTCGCCGCATTGCCTCGGCACTCGGGAAGAGCGAGGCCAAAGGGAAACCTCCCAGGGCTGCGTGGCCGATCAGGTGGGTTCGCCGGGAAGGGCAGGGTGCGAAGTAGCTGTCTCCCACGTTATCTATTTTGAACTTCTTAATGCTGGTGAGTGGCTAGGAGCCTGGGGCCGAGCAGCTGGGAAAACCCAGGTGGGACCCCCACCTCCCCACTTCCGGGACATGCTGCGGATTCCTCCCCTTTCACCCACAGGACTGGGGGCCTGCCGTCCTCTCCCGGCTCTCCGCCAGAGGGCAGTGGCGGGCTGGGGACCGGCCCCTCCAGGCTCGCCGCCGGAGTTGAGCCTCAACCGAGGACGTCACGAGCAGCAGAGGCCAGCAGGGGGCAGCAGGGGGCTGGTCTGACGCCCTCTGTCTAGAGATGGGGAAACTGAGGCCCAAGGAGGAAGAGGAGGCGCTTGTTCAGTTCAGATCCGCACAAGAAGAAACCGCCCCCTCCCCCGGTTCCTAGGGGCCCCCCCGCGTGTTGGCCACAGTGGGGGCGTGTGAGGAGACACCCACCGGCAGGTGACGGCATCCCTGAGGGCCGCGGAGGGACTGAACACGGCGCCCTGAGCCTCCCAAGCCACCAAAGACCCTGACTCCAGCGGCCCATGCTGGGGCTTCTCTGCAGGGGCACCTTTCCTTAGACTTGTGCTTGGCAAATGTGTCTTACCATGATGATGGTTCTATTTTTTATTGCAAAGATAATCCTTTTTTATTATAAAAGTAATATACGCGGAAATACAGAGCATATGAAGACAAAATTTCATCACCCCAGTTTCATCGTTCCCATCACATTAGACCTTTTAGTATTTTATGGCCAATGTTTTCCTCTGAAACAGCATTTTCAGCACAGAAACGGGGTCCAGCCATGCATGACGCTTCGTAACCCCTTCCTCTCCTTGAAGCACGCATCGGGAATGTCTCGGGCAGCTTCCATAGCCCCACAGGTGTTTGGGGTGGGCCAGGGTCCCGGGGGTGTGGTGAGGGACCACCCCCGGGGCAAGTCAGAAAGCCTGAGTTCAAGGCTCACGGGGCCTGGGGCGCGTCGTGCAGGCGCCCGGCCCTGGTCCTCGGCCTTCCACCTGCGGCAGCCACGGGCTCCCGCCCGTCCCGCACCCCGGCTGCCCGCCCTCCAGCCTTGGTTGATATCCCTCCAGCCCGGGGAGCTCTGTCTTCTCCCCGCCCCCCTCCTCCTTCCTCCTGCTCACCCTTCTCTGCCATCTCTTCCTCCTCCTTTTGGCTTAAAACAGCTCATGTTTATTCTCTCACAGACTCACCAGTCGAAAGTCTGAGACCAGTTTCACTGGGCCAAAATCAAGGTTATCAGCAGACCACCCCGCCTCCAGGGAAGGTTCTGCGTCCCGCCTTCTCCAGGAACCACTCCTTGGTTCCTGAGCTCCCCTCCATCTTTAAAAGCAGCAGCACCCTACTTCAGTTGTTGAAGTAGAATGTTGAATGATG
>PVIY010046553.1:0-18399 GCA_004026745.1 Myrmecophaga tridactyla | reverse complement strand
GAACAAATGTTAAAATAAATTTAGTTTGAAATGCTAGTGATAAATGAAAGCGAGGGGTAAGGGGTATGGTATGTATAATCTTTTTTTCTCTATTATCGTTTTATTTCTTTTTCTGTTGTCTTTTTATTTCTTTTTCTAAATCGATGCAAATGTTCTAAGAAATGATGAATATGCAACTATGTGATAATATTAAGAATTATTGATTGTATATGTAGAATGGAATGATATCTTAATGTTCTTTTGTTCAGTTTTTTAATTAATAAAAAAAGTTTATTTAAAAAAAAAAAAAGAAACATGGCTACTGGAACACAGCTCTACATTTTCAGGCAGTTCCCTCCAGCCTCTCTACTACATCTTGACCAACAAGGTGATATCTACTTAATGCATAAGAATAACCTCCAGGATAACTTCTCGACTCTGTTTGGAATCTCTCAGCCATTGACACTTAGTCTCATTTCACTCTTCCCCCTTTGGTCGAGAAGGTTCTCTCAATCCCTTGATGTTAATTCTCAGCTCATTCTAGGGTTTTTTTCCATGCCTTGATGCTGAGTCTCAGCTCATTCCAGGATCTCTGTCCCATGTTGCCAGGAAGGTCCACACCCCTGGGAGTCATGTCCCACGCAGAGAGGGGGAGGGTGGTGAGACTGCTCATCATGTTGGCTGGAGAGAGAGGCCACATCTGAGCAACAAAAGAGGCTCTCTTAGGGGTGACTCTTAGGCCTAAATTTTAAGTAGACTTCACCTATCCTTTGTGGGGTTAAGTTTCATACGAACAAACCCCAAGATTGGGGGCTCAGCCTATAGCTTTGGTTGTCTACACTGCTTGTGAGAATATCAAGAATTCAACTTGGGGAAGTTGAATTTCTCCCCGTTCTCACCATTCCCTGAAGGGGGCTTGCAAATACTTTTCCAGTCACTGATCAAATCACTCTGGGATTCATCAGGGCATCACTCAGGACAAACCAACAAAATCTCATGTCCTACCTGAGATTCCAAGTACTTATGACATTCAATCAAACTATCTACATGAGTTATATTAGGAAATGCTCTAGTCAAAATGTAAGTTTTGTAACAAATAAACATTTTTTGCTTTAGTCTCACACATAAGCTGACATTTTAAAGTATTAATTATCATCTGTTTTCAGCACCCTGCAATAATGATATTCTTTTGTTCTTCCTCATGCAAAAACATTTTTAAAATTTGTACATTGTCCATTTCACTATTGTTATACATTCTAGGCATTCCTAGATTATACCATCTCGATCTTTAACATCTTTCTTTCTGATTTCATTTATGTCCCCAGCCCTCCTCCCTCTGTCATTCTCACATGAAGCTTCATTCAGTGTTTTAACATAATTATATTACAGTTAGGTAGTATTGTGCTGTCCATTTCTGAGTTTTTGTATCCAGTCCTGTTGCACAGTCTGTATCCCTTCAGCTCCAATTACCCAATATTTTACCCTATTTCTATCTCGTGATGGTCTCTGTTACCAACGACAAGAGTTTGTTAAATCTTGAAAGAGAGATTGAGGTTTTATCCAGGTTATTCAGCAAGGAGCAGTGATGCTATTGCAAAAGCTTGTCCTCCAGTTCCTCATTTGTAATCCAAATGGCTGAACTAGATCTTGGAATGTTGGAGATGTAAGGGATGAGAGCAGTTGTCTAATTTAGCTTTCTACCTGAAGGCACAATTCCCTTGACAACAAGTGTGGCAGGTAGGTTGCAGCCTCTGCTTTGAATTCCTTTTATATATTAATTGAGAAATATCCACCCACAGCCCCTTTTTAATAGCTGTGATTTTTGTTTGTTTTTACCCCCTTATATTGGCCCAGATTATCTCTATTTTCTCTCTCCTAACATGATGTTTTTGAGACATACGACAAAGGCCCCCTCTCTTTTAAGTAAGGTAAACTCTATAATTATTTGGTAGCTATCACATAGTGCTCTCTTCTTCCCTTTTCCAGTTAAGATCACTGGTATTTTATGGAATGGGCCTTTTTTTTTTTAAACCTTTAGATGGCCTCCAGATTATCAGAGTCCCTTTATTCATTTATGTAATTATCCATTTATTCATTATAGCCTATCCCAAGAACTTTCAAGATGGCAGTGAATTCTAGTGGTTCAGACCATAGATTTTGCATTCAGGCACACCTGATGTGAGCAAGTTACTGAATTTTTCTAGGATTCAGCTTCTTCATCTATAAAATTTGGTTCTTAACACCTACACCCACAGATTTGTTGTGGAGTGAGATAATGCTTATAAGGAATTTAGAAAACTGTCTGGTACCTAGTAGGTATATAATTGATGGAGCCTAATTTTCTAGCTAATGATTGCTGGAACATCCCTGCACCATCTTGTTCTAGTATTGAGAAGGGTGTAAGTACAAGATTAATATTTGTGTGTTGGCTAGAACTATGGTTGGAAGGCTTTTCGTACTTGGAAATACCATCCTTGTACCTTCCCTTTCAATTCCAGATTTTATTTCTTGACAGTTTATTTGGAATCCTCATTTTATTAAAGAACAATGATGTTGTTTAATGTTAATTTTGACAGGCAAATTCTGCTGGATTGGGATTGCTAAAAAACTTGTGATAGAAGATGGAAGAATGTAGTTTAAATACAGATGGTGTTCTTTGTTTATTAGCTTCTCTAGCTAACTGTTTAAACAGTGTGAATTTTTAATTGCTTGCCACATTGTTTTAGGGCTTTGGTCTTTGGTTGCAACAATGTGTAATGCTAGAAGTACTCAGCCCCTCTCTTTTGTTTAATGAGAGCTTCCATTTACTGAACAGCTACCGTGTACTAGGCCCTACCCATATAGCTTATCATTTCACCTTCACAAACCACTTGTGAGGAAGGTACCATCCCTGCTGAAAGACAAAGAACACAAGACTCAGAGATAGTAAGTTACTTGACCACGGTCGTAGAAATTGTTAGCCAGGAATCAAACCCAGGTCTGACTGATTTCAAGAGTTAAACTCTTTTTGTTGTATTTCATATAAATAGGAGATGCCTAGAGTCAAGAATGGTTCAGTTATCTTACATAAAGGTACATGGTCAATCATTCATTTGCTTTTCCCTACTTCTCTGGGGAAAAAGCCCGAGTCCATTTGCCTTGTGCAGTCTGTAAGGGGAGCTAATAGCAGCCATACCCCATAACCCGAGAGGTTCTCACTGGGCATATATCACAGTGGGCAGAGATAGTTTTATTTGGGGGGCATAATTCTTCTCTAGGACCCCAGGATCTATTTAATATGCAGAATTCTCTATACTGAATCAATTAGTAGGCAGTAGAGAGAGGGGATTGTTTTTGTCTTTGGTTTGTCATTTAGGTAATGTTATCCAACAGTTTTGGCCGCTGTGGAAAGAGAAATGGGCTTGCCTTGTCTTTAGTATACATTTTTTTTCCCAGCTCTTTTTTTCTCTTGCCTCTTGTTTGTTCAGAAAGTCCTCAAAGAATCTCAGATTAAACAGGAAGTGATTTGTTCCTATATATAAAGGAATACCAAGAGGGATAAGGATGGGCAGGTTAAGGAAAGGGAATGGTTGACCCATCATCTGGAAGCTTGTCCCCGTTAGTGGGTTTTTTGCAAAGATCCCTAAATAGTTTAACTTCATAGACTGTACACATTTCAAACTCTGCCCTTCTAAATTGGTCTCATCAACTTGGAAATGAAACCAAATTGCTAGAGATAGACTTGAGTCCCTTTCCCTCCATCCCTTTTTACCCTTCTCTTTAGTGGCTATTTAAACAAAAGGCCAAAGTATTTCTTGTGGCTTTTGGAAATTTATAATTTATTTAGAGCATTTCTTCATATGTTTAGAGCTTCAAAATAAAGAGTTGAATAATTTTGGAACAGAATATCTTAATATTTGTAATTTTTTGAGCATGGGCTTTGGAGACAGATCCTCCTGGGTTTGAATCCTAGCACTATCACTTGCTAATTGAGTTATTATTTGTCCCATTTCATTAGTTGGCTTTACCTTTTCCTAATGGGGAAACCGTTTGAGTTTAACCCCAGGCAGACCTTTCACAGAATTCTCATTTGGTGCTGTCATCACTAGCAGAATGTATACTGTCTTTTCTAGGCAGTGGAAATTACTAGTTTTTTATTTCATCTTTTTTCTTTGTAATATTTTAGCCATCTTTGGGTATATAACATCTGTTATCTGTATGGGATATTTGGAAAACTTCCTGTTTACTCTACAGGGCATCCCTGATAAAGGATATGGACAGTCACCTCATTGTTATTAACTAAATATAGCCTACTTCTTATGAACACCTTTGTTCTAATAATTCAGTGTCACACTTAAGGTTTGTGACATTAAGTTTCCAGCATTCTTGAGTGGTATTTGGAGACTAGAAAACACAAAATTAGTGAGATGAGAGCAAGTCTTCTGTTTATCCAGCTTGAAATTTTTCCAGCAGTTTCTGCCTCACTGTGGGTTCCCTTCTGGAAGCTTTACTGATGTTTAAGTCACATGTTGATACTCATTTTGTTTGTATACTTTCTTTTCTCTTTTCTGAACAGAAACCAAAGCCTAAACCCCGGCCATCCATCACGAAGGCAACTTGGGAGAGTAACTATTTTGGGGTGCCATTAACAACTGTCGTGACTCCGGAGAAACCTATCCCTGTTTTTATTGAAAGATGTATTGAGTACATTGAAGCCACAGGTAAGAGTGTTACCTCACAGCAGATTCTAGCTCTTAATGTCTGCCAGATACTTCTAAGCTATCTGGAGATACAGAAATCAGCTCATTTAGTGTGAGATGCTTTCTGAAAAGCAGCGTGATCCCAGCAGCCATCAGATTTGAGGATCGTCCATTTTCATCCAGTTTTGACGCTGCCATGCAGGATTTATTAGAACTTTCAGTGTGTAGGACGTTCTCTTGTTAAGTGCCGCAGTCGTTGCTGGTTTAGGTACTGCCCCCTGTGCTCCCATGGCACCTTGTCACGGCATGCAGCACTGGGTTTATACGTTGCCTGTTTGTCTGTGTTCCCCACAAATCTGTATGCTCCTTGAGGGCTGGGGAAGACGTTCATTTATCATTGTGTCCTCAGTACTACACTGAGCACATAAAACATACATACTAATAAAATGGATATGTAGTTGTGACTATCAGTGCCATTGGCTATTGATCAGGTTCCTGAGATTCGTCTTTTGATAGGATTTTTTTCTAGGGATAAAAAAAGCTAGGATGCTGGGATGCTGTCTGGTCATGCACCTAAATTTCAGCTCCACTGATGACATGTATTTATCATGAAGGCAAACTGTTTAAAAATATTCTGCATTGTTCTTGAAATGGCAACATTTTATTTGCTTTGAAACTATTTATTTCATTCATTTAGAATACATCTCTTTGCTTATCTTTTGAAACCCATTATAACTTCCAGTTTCATCCCATTATTACCATTGATTTTCATTAGGATGCTTTCTAAGCTGATGAGTTTTGAGGAAAAGGTGGTCTAACAGGCTCATGATAATGTGGATTCTTCAGCATTAATAGTGGGGCTCAAGAATATAGGGTTTAGGGTGGTATGACTGTGGGTCAGTGGCAGAGTTCTTGCCTGCCATGCCGGAGAGCTGGGTTTGATTCCCAGTGCCTGTCCATGCAAAAAAAAAAAAAAAAAGAATGTAGGGTTTAACAGTTTTAAAACCTAGGCGGGATTACAGCCTTCCCTTTGTGTACTTTCTAATTTTGGTCTATTGCCTAGTGCACATAGACTACAGGCTCAGCTAATAATTTCAGCAGTATCACATGAAGCTGAGTGACAGTGTTAATATTTACTTAGGATGTGCCAGAATGGAGAAGATAGGTTTCAAGCTGAAGCCTGCTAAGTGGATAATTCTTTGATATTAAGTACATTGTCAAAGGCTTTCTTCATCCCAAACCAAAACTTGTACACGTTTAGCAGTAACTCTCTATTCTTCCCTCCCCACCCTCCTGCCCCTCAAAACCGCTATTCTGCTTTCTTGTCTCTGTGAATTTACATTTCTAAGTATTTCATATAAGAGAAATCATACTGTATTCACCCTTTTGTGTCTGTCTGTTTAACTCAACTTGATTCAAGGTTCATCTTCTTTGTAGCACGTAGCAGCACTTCTTTTTATGGCTGAATACTATTCCACTGTATGGATATACCACATTTTGCTTATCCATTCATCAATTGATGGACAGTTGGGTTGCTTCCCCCCTTTTGACTGTTGTGAATAATGATGCAATGAACATTGATATACAGATATCTGTCCAAGTCCCTGCTTACAGTTCTTTTGGGGTATATACCTAGGAGTGGAATTGCTGGGTCATATGGTAAATCTGTGTTTAACTTTCTGAGGAACCACCGAACCGTTTTCCACAGTGGTTACACCATTTTACATTAATTACTCTTCATCCTTACCAACAGTTTTTATTTATTTTTTAATAGCCATCCCAGTAGGTGAAAAGAGGTATCTTAATGTAGTTTTTTCTTGTTGTTGGTTTTGTTTTTTTGTATGCTGTATGGCGGGGATCACATTTCATTCTTTTTCCATGTATCCTGTTATTGTAGCACCATTTGTTGAGTTTTTGTTTTTGTTTGTTTGCTTGCTTGTTTGTTTTGTTTTTGGGAAGTGCATGGGTCAGGAATCGAACCCAGGTCTCCTGCATGGCAGGTGAGAATTCTACTACTGAACTACCCCCTTGCACCCCCATCATTGTAGTTTCAGTTTGTTTTTCTTTAAAGGCTAAAGATGTTGAGCATGTTTTCATATACATATTGACCATTTCAATATTGTCTATGGAGAAATGTCTGTTCACATCCTTGGCCCAATTTTTAATTGAATTGTTTGTCTTTTTGTTATTGAGTTGTGGGAGTTCTTTACATAGTCTGCATATTAAACCATTATCAGATATATGGTCTTAAACTGATAACAACCTAGTTTAACAGCTGCCAACCTGGTTTCAGTAGTATACAAACTCTCTATTCTCTACTTTGTCTCTCCCTGTTTATATTGTTACTGGCTTACATTACATCTTTATACATTGTATGCCCATTAACATAGATTTAAAATGATATTTTACATATTTGCCTTTTAAGTTGTGTAGAGGAGTGGGCAGTTACAAACCAAAAGTACAATAAAACAGGATTTTGTATCTAGCTATGTAATTAACCTTTAGCAATATTCTTTATTTCTTTTATGCCTTCAAGTTACTGTCTAGTGTCCTTTTATTCCAGCCTGAAGGACTTTAGCATTTACTGTGGGGCAGATCTTCTGGTAATGAACTCTGTCAGCTTTTGTTTGTCTTTAAATGTCTTAATTTCTCCTTCTTTTTTGAAAGATAGTTTTGCCAGATGCAGAATTCTTCTTGAAACAGCTTTTTTCTTTAAGGACTTTAAATATGCCATCCATTGTCTTTTGACCTCCATGGTTTCAGATGAGGAATCCACTGTTAATTTTATGTGACAAGTAGCTTTTCTCTTGCTGATTTCAAAATCCTTCTTTGTCTTTGGATTTTGACAGTTTCCCTATAAGGTCTTGGTGTAGATCTCTTAGAGTCTATTCTGCTTGGAATTTGTTACACTTCCTGGTTGCACATATGCCACGTGGTTGGAGAATGGGAGATGGTGGCTACTGCAGGGAGCATGAAATTCATCAGTATTTATTGCACTTTACCATCCACCTATTCCTTAGATACTGCTCCATATTCCTCTAAACTCCAGAGTTTCAAAATAGTCAATTCAACCAGTTCCTGCCAATTCAGTAGTTGTTTTGGTGGAGGGGCTGATACTTGGAGCTTCTTACTGTACTGTCTTCCCACAATCCTTCTTATAACCATTTTTTTTTAATTTTTAAATTTTTTTTAAAATACCAAAAAACACCAGATGCAAACATTCGTGACTTTTGATCATTCTATTCTACATATATAATCAGTATTTCACAATATCATCACATAGTTGATTATTCATCATCATCATCATTTCTTGGAACATTTGCATCTATTCAGAAAAAGAAATAAAAAGAAAACAAAAAAATTCATACATACCATACCCCCACCCCTCCCCCTCACCTATCACCACCATTGCACTCTAAATTTATTTATAACGTTTGTTCTCCCTAATATTCATCTTTATTCCATGTTTTATTCATCTCTTGATAAGGTAGATAAAAGGAGCATCAGACATAAGGTTTTCACAATCACGCAGTCATATTGTGAAAGCTATATCATTATACAATCATCTTCAAGAAACATGGCCACTGGAACACAGTTCCACATTTTCAGGCAGTTCCCTCCAGCCTCTCCACTACATCTTGACTAACAAGGTGATATCTATTTAATGCATAAGAATAACCTCCAGGATAACCTCTCAATTCTGTTTGGAATCTCTCAGCCATTGACACTTTATTTTGTCTCATTTCACTCTTCCCCCTTTTGGTTGAGAAGGTTTTCTCAATTCCTTGATGCTGAGTCTCAGTTCATTCTAGGGTTTTTCTCAATCTCTTGATGCTGAGTCTCAGCTTATTCTAGGGTTTCTGTCCCACGTTGCCAGGAAGGTCCACGCCCCTGGGAGTCATGTCACATGTAGACAGGGAAAGGGCGGTGAGTTTGTTTGTTGTGTTGGCTGGAGGGAGAGGTCAGATCTGAGCAACAAAAGAGGCTCTTATGGGGGTGACTCTAGGCCTAATTTTAAGTAGGCTTGACCTATCATTTGTGGGGTTGTTTCATATGAATAAATCCCAAGATTGAGGGTCAGCCTATAGCTTTGATTGCCCAAGCTGCTTGTGAGAAAATCAAGAATTCAGCTTGGGGAAGTTGAATTCCCCCTTTCTCACCATTCCCCAACGGGAACTTTGCAAATACTTTTTTTATTCACTGTTCAAATCACTCTGAGATTTATTGGGGTATCACTCTGGACAAACCAACAAAATCTCATGTCCTACTCAAGGTTCCATGTACTTATGGTGCTCAATTAAGCTGTCTACATAATATAACGATTTTTTTAAGTGTGCAATTCTTAGGTATTAATTACGTTTACAATGTTGTGCAGTCATCACTGTTAACTATTCCAAAACTTTTTGCCACCCAAAACAAATTCTGTACCTGTTAAGCAGTAACTCCCTATTTCTCTTCTCCCCACCTGTGATAACCTCTCACTTTCTGTCTCTATGAATTTGCCTATACTGGATATTTCATATATGTGTAATCATACACTATGTGACTATTGTGTCTGGCTCATTTCGTTTAGCATAATGTTTTCAAGGTTCATTCATGTTGTAGAATGTATCAGAAGTTTATTCTTTTGTGTCTTTTTGACACTGGTGTTTTATCAATTTCTTCCTGGCCTCTCACATTGGCAAGGAGGAAATCTGCATGAAGCAAATTTGGGTGGTTGAAGCCTCTCTTTCTTGTTTTACCCAGCACTCTAGGGAGATAATTCATGTCATTTCACCTGTAGGAGGCCTTTCTTTTAAATTGTTCATTTTGAAAAAATTCCAGATTTATAGGAAAGCTACAAAAATTGAAAATTGAAACAAATAGAAAGTCACAAAAAATTCTCAGATCCCCTAAATACTAACATTTTATCACATTTGTTTTAGAATTTTTTCTCTTTCTGTGTATAGGTATCTTTTTCCTGAAATGTTTGAAAGTTGTACTTATAATGTGCCTTTATTTATAAATCCTTCAGTGTATATTTCCTAAAAAGTTTCTCCAAATAACCACAGTACAATTATAAAAATTAAGAAGTTAACACTAATCTAGTAGTGATCTGTAGATTTAATCTATTATACAATCTGTAGACTATATTTCATCACTTGTCCTGCAAATTACATGTCACATTTAGCTGTCAAGTATCTTTAATGTCTTTAAATACATTAAATACTTTTAAATATCTTTAATCTGAAACAGTTTGCCAGTTGTCTGTCTTTCATGACCTTCATATTTTTTAAGAGTACAGAGCAGTTATTTTGTAGAATGTTGCACAACTTAGGTTCGTTGATATTTCCTCATGATTAGATTAAGGTTGCCCTTTTGGCAGAAACAGTGGGAACTGCTGTTGTGTACTCAGTGCCTCGGGTCAGGGGCATGTGATGTCAGTTCCTCCCATCCCTGAAGATGTTCACTTGGATCGGTTGATTAAGTTGGTAACTGCCAGGCTTCCCCACTGTGAAGTTACTCTTTTCCCCTTTATGATGAGTAAGGATTTTGTAGGGAGGTGCTTTGAGACTACGGTAAGTATCCAGTTTCTCCTAATTCTTCTGCTCATTAGTTTTAGTATCCATTGATGATTCTTGGCTAAAACAATGAAAGGCGTAGTTTTTCTAACTTTCTGATTGCTTTGGCCTGTGTTGGTTGGTATTCTCCGGTCAGGAAGAGATTTCTCATCTCTGGGAGAGCCATTTGTGAATAGTCTCCTTGCATCGCTTTCCTATGGGAGCATTAGGTGCTTAAATGCTACTCAAAAGTCCTCCTGGTGCGGGGCCAGTGGGCTTTGCCTGTCCTGCTCTCTTTCCTTTTCTAACTCTTAAACTTCTCTAACCTCCATCGATGAAATGGTATCTGTCCTTCTTCTGTTTGTGAATACTTCCAGGTATGAAGACCTCTTCAGCTGTGCTCCCAATCTGCCAGTAGCTACTACCAAGCTGCTGCTTTCCTTATATTCTAAAGCTGTGTTAAATAGTACCACTCTCTACCCCTGTTGCTATAAAAGCTCAGAGCTGCAGAGTTGTCTCACTGATCTGATCAGTTCCCAAGTTCTCTCTGATCTGCTTCATTATCTCTTGGGTCTGTCCCCTCCACTTGGTTCCCGCTGCCTTACCATCACCCTCCTTCCCTGTCCCTCCTTGATGATCTGGTGTTGCTTCCTCTGCCTACCAGGTGAAGGCCACACTCGTCACTCCTCCCTCCCAGGTGCAGTACTGTTAGGCCACTTGTCTGCCTGCCTCCTGTTCTTTTTTTTATTTTATTTTTTTTTCCTCTCTCCTTCCCTCCTTCCCTCCCTTTTTGCTTTATGTCACTTCAAGCATTAATTATAGAATTGTTTTACAGGAATACAAATAATGTATTAGAGGGACATAGACCTAGTAGAGTTTCTTTGATTTTTCTACCTTTGTCTATACCCTTCATATTTGAAATATGCCTAACACTCCAACTAATTGCCTCTGGAATTTGTTCTAATTGTTCAGGACTCCATGCCACCCCCCACTCCCCCCGACCCCGCAGTTGTGTTTTGTGAATTCTCTGGTAGACTTTCTCAACTGAATTTCAACTTCCTGAGAATAGGATTCTGTATTTTTGTCTCTTTAGAGTTTGGCATACAGCATACATTAAATATTAATCCAATAAGTAGGTTTCAATCTGCAGTACCTTAATTTTACTGTTTTCTTCTTGTTGTTGGTCTCTTTTTTTTTTCTTGCTGTATGCATTCCCTTGGTACATGAATTTGAATTTGAATGTTTATGAAATTTCAGAAGGAAAAACAACCAAAAACCTGGGCTTAGTCTATGTGTGTTTATAGGGGTTGGGGGATTGTCTTTGTGTACTCTCTTCCTGTTTTCTAAAAGATCTCTTTTCTCTGTTTATAAAGTTAAAGCATTTTCATTATAGAAAGTCAACATTTTGCTGCACTTGCTTGCCCTCCTGCCCACCTTTGCTGGTGTTAAACCATCCGAAAGTGAGCCACGGATGCCTTGATGCCCCAGCCCTGAGAACCCCAGCCTGCCTAACCACGGTGGCTGGCCGCTCCGAGGGCATGAGCTTATGAGCTTTCATTTAGCAGTGTTATTTCACACACAGCCCCTGTGTAAATATACTCAGTTGGCTCAAAACTGACTTTTATAGCTTTTTTTTTTTTAGTTCTAGGATCTGTTCAAGATTCACACTGCATTTGGCTATTGTCCCGTTAGTCCTTCTGAGTCCAGAGTAGTTCTCTTTTTTTTTTTTACCTGATGACCTCTTTTGAAGAGTCCTGACGGTTGTCTCGCAGACTGTCCTCTTCGTGTAATGTGCTGTCTGGACTTCCTCAACATCCCAGCATCACCGTGCTCTTCTTGGAGTGTGGCTCCTGTTTGAGCAGAGGGCTGATACCAAAAGGCCGGGCTTCTCCCTCCCTCTTCCAGACAGGGCACAGCTGTTTCTTTGGCCTAAGGGGCTCTAAAGAATTTATTGAATGATTGAATTAAGTGATTGCTCATTTCCCCAGCTCTGTTTGGCTTACATTCAGCTTGCACTCATCTTATGAAAAGCCTCTTCTGCCACACCATCTCCTTTCCCCTCTCATGGTAGAAATTGCCACATGCAATTTCTCACACAGCAGTCCAGAGAGTCACTCCCAGTTGGCTGGAGATGATATTCCACATGAAACTTGTTTACCATGCTTGTTTCAGCAGTTCACAAGTCAGAAATGAGGGTGTCCCTTTTTTGTGTGTCAGCTTTATATACCTTACTTGACTTTGAGGCTTGCCCTGACAAATATGATACTGCTTTTATCACTTGTGAAAGTATTACTTAGGAGTCAGTACTCCTACTGATGGTGATGGTGGTAGGAAAGAAATCCAGCACCCCTTCAATTTTCTATGTCTTAGGACATCCTTTCGTACCTACCCTCCTCTTGTCAGACTTTAGTAGTTTAGAAAACAAACAATAACAAAACCATGGAAACTTAGTAGGAGGCTGGAGAGGAGAATGGGATAAGCATTTATAAATAGGGACAACTTGAACCAACCCATCAACTTACGATACCTTAATATACCTAATATTCCTGTTCACTGCAAAACAAAATTAACCGTTATAGATATGTATAACAGAATGTTAAAGCCCCTTATAATCCCAGTCTCCAGAAGTAGCCTTCAGTAATAGTTGAATTATGTTTTCTGCAAACACTAGCTCTCCGAAATGTTTAAAAACATGGGATCATATACAGTACTGTCTATGGCTTGCTTTAAAAGCAACAACAAAACACTCTGTATCTTGGACATCATCTTTTAATTCTGTCTTCAAGCCAACTACATTTTAAATAATTTCTTATATGAGATGAGGGCTGTAAGAGTTGTGTAAAAGGGGAGTCTCTGGGAGTGTGAGGAGAGGGGCTTTGTTGACAGCCAGCTCCATGCTTAGGAGGTTGCACAGGGGGCAAATTTCCTGTGATTGTGATGCTCCTCTCCCCTCCGCACAGTTTGTGAGTAAATTGCCAACCAGTCCCCAAACACAGGTCATAAGGAAATTGTTGCCTTCTCACCTTAAAGTTTATCTTTGCTGTTGTCCATTACCAGGACTCCTCTATCATATTTTTCTTTTTTGGGTTAGCTCCATAACCTTGTAGGTAGAGATTGGTTCTGCTTTACCCCTGTCTTTTTCTCTGGGATTTCTGAACAGTTCAGTGCCCTCATTTTCTGTTTCCTAAAATTGGAATGTATTCAAGAAATAACCAGTAGATAGAACAGGTTTCACATTGATCTGCAGATGCTTTTAGCCTATCCCAGGCCTGGGGACAGCCTCTGTTCTTGCTATGCTAATAGGATATTAGTTTTTCATTCTCTCAGCTCCAGTTTCATGGGAGGGCTCTTCGAGGACATGTCCCTACCGCAACCGCCCTGGGGTTACCACTGAGAGCAGGGTGTTTGGGGGCTGGGGGTCAGATCCCTTCATACTTCTGGCTATAATGCTTTGTTCTCCAGTTTTCACTTATGTGGGAAATTGGTCTGGGCAACACAGTCACTGCCGCTCTTCTACAGCATTGTAACTTCATAAGTCAAGATAACAGTGGCCAAGCTTATCTGAACTCTCTGATGCATGACAGGAAGTAGGAATATTCATTTCTCATCAGAGTGGAGGTAAGGGGTTACTTTTAGAACCTACTCATAGTTCTCCTGAGAATAATTTCTTCGGATAAAATACGCTATATTTATACCTCACTGTGGTCACAAAATTAAGGTTTTAAATCCTGGCTCTCTGGGTCAGCTTTGAGTCAGACTTTTCACAATTCAGGTAAGTATCCGTGTCCTACAGCCTAGAAACACCCTTGAGGGTGCTTCCAGGTGTCACTCCTCCCACCCGGGCAGGTCTCAGCTTCCAGTACCCTGCTCACCTGCTCTGTTACGTATATACCCCAGACCCCCAACTCCTCAGCCTCACTTGTCCAAGCCATGTAACTAAAGAAGCTTTCCGTAAGCATGGTTTCTTTGAATAATATTTCAGACCAAACCTCCTCATTCTCTGATTTTTAACCTTTTTATTTTGGCAATGGGAAGGGGCAGGGTGACAGGCAAAAAGGATTTCCATCCAGCTAGCCCTTTTCTTAATTAGTTTGCTTCCTGTAGAGGTGACCAGCCCTCAGCCCCTCTACCAAATCCTGTGGAGGGCAGAGAAAAGGAATTGTTCCCAGGGAAAAGCAGTTTCGTTTGGGCAGAATCACCTGTTTTATAACTTGAATTATAATGTGTGTAAATAACTGGTAGGCCACCGGTTCTGTTGGTATATCTTATTTTTAGCTAGTCTTATATATTGAAAAACTCCCTGGAGTCAGTCGGCCTGGCAACTGTTTAAAGTAATAATGCCAAAGATGGCTTGCCATCATGTTACCTCTCCCATTGCCTATTTCTTATAGTTTATAGCTGTTTATCTGAAACTCACTTACAATACTGAGAAACACTTGGCTGACCATTGAATTGCATCTGCCTATGTGCACACTTGTCCTAGAGTGTCTCATTCCTAACAACAGATGTGACATTACTGATTCAGAAACAAATAACATTTCACACTGAGTGCTTACCACGGTCTAGAACATTGTACTGGGCATTTAACATAGGTGATCTCGTTTCAAAAGAGATTGTTCCATTGTTCTCAGAACCCAGATGGGGTAGGAAACTGGTCCTTGAAAGAGGGTTAGAGTATATCTGTCTTTTATTACCATACGGAGGACCTCCCTTCAGTTGAATGCAGAACTTTCCTGGCTGGGGAGAAGGGGCAGCATTTGCTTCCTTTCTCTACTCTCTTGGGAGGAATATTGCGCTAAGCCTGGTGACAAAACTAGGCACAGTAGTGTAGCTGAAGTTGAGATTTATTTTAAAAAACCTTTTCCCAACAATTGGGAAATAGATAAGTAAGTTTTAGTGTATTGTTATTCCTGCCACAGACTGTTATATGGTCATTAAATGCTGTTATCACATGTGAAACTGTAGGCAGAAATGTTCAAATGAAACTCAAAAATGTTAATTATAAATTATGCTTACTAATGGTGTTTACATTCGTAAATACAATTTATACATTACATTTAGGCCTGTACCTTGAAAAAAATCAGGAGGCAGATGTAATTAACTGGACTTTAACGAGTTTTGAATCTTTTTCTGTAGTGTTAAAGTATGCAATAAAAAAATAAAAATTAAAAAAAAAAAGCATCTTTGCTTGAGGGCCTGAGCCACACAAACCTTCCTTGGGATTTCAGTGCCTGCACTTAGCAAAGAGTTTGTAATGCAAGCCGTGCTTTTTTTTTGCTTGCCTACCTGGAGATCTACTCCTTGATGGGCAGCACAATCAGGTCAGGCCTGAGCTTTCATCTGGGGTCAATGGGGAAATCCAGGATAGCCAGACCAGGTGGTTGGAGGAAGGCAGAGTCTTCCTGATAACTTGTTAGTAGATCTGAAAATATTTAGCTTACCATCTTGTGTGTGTGTGTGTGTGCGTGCGTGTGTGTGTGAGAGAGAGAGATTTCATTCAGCGGATATTTTTGAATATTTATATTAAGCATTAATTAAGCCCCTACTTTATATTAGGTACTGTGTTGAACTAAAGTTGCCCTCATGATGTCTGGGAGTGGGGAAAATAAACATAATCATACAGATATATAATTAATTCATTTAAGGAATATCATTAGATTTAAAAATCATTGGGAAGTTTAAAAGTCTGTCAGTACCAAGGGTTGGTAAAGATATGGAGCAGCTAGAACTCTCAAACACTGCTGATGGAAATGTAATATTGTACAGTCACTTCGGGAAACTGTTTAGCAGTTTATTAAAAAGCTAAACATACACTTGCCATTCCATTCATAAGTATTTGCCCAAGAGAAATGAAGATGTATGTTCACACTTGTACTCAGCTGTTTCTACAGCTTTGTTCATAAGAGTCCAAACCTGGAGACAACCCACATGTCCATCAGCAGGTCAATAAATAAATGAACTGTGGTACATCCACACAAAATACCCCTCAGTGATAAAAAAGGAATGAATTAACTGATGGATGAAACAACATGGTTGAATCTCAAAATCATCGTGCTGAATGATAGATAGAAGCCAGACACAAAAGACAACAAACTCTGATTTCATTTCTATAAAACTGTGGAAAATGCAAACTAGTCTGTAACAACAGAAGACAGGTCAGTGGATGCCTGGAAACTGAGGGTGGCAAGAAGAGTTGATTGCATAGAGGCATGAAAAAATGCTTGGGAGTTGAGCTCAGTATTGGAAATAGTCTGTATTGTGTTGTGGATGTCTCAAATTTGACTGTACAGAACTGAAAAAAAAGTCAGTGGGGAAAGGTTTTGGGGGAACATGATATTTACATGGTCTCAAGGTATCAGCCAACATATTAATTTCTAATTACAGAGAGAGAAATATACCTTTATAATAGATCTGGGGGTTATCGCATTATCAAAGTGATCAGACTTAGCATCACCACTGGCATGTCAACCTAACATTATTATGTGTCTCCTTGCCAAAAATATTTCATCTGAATCTTCTCAAAAGGAAAGAGACAAATCCAGAATGTGATATATTTTACAAATGACTGGTCTGGACACTCAACAGAAAAGTCAGATGTTGGAAAAGAAAAGTGTTTGGGGGCCTTTTGTAACTTCTGTGCTTATAACATGAACCCCATTCCCATTGGAACAGTCAAGAGCTAAGTACCTGAGCATTGAGGTCCTACTTAGTGACCTGACTTGACTGAAGCACAAGAGGCATCTTGCTGTAGGTCCCTCAGCCTCGTTTTCCTGTTCCTTCCCATTGGGAATAATAGCATCTCTTTCAAAGGGACTTTTTGAAAAATAAATGAAGTTTTTTTTGTAATGTTCTTGGTGTAGGGCCTAGCACATAGTAATCATACAATTTGTATTGGCCTTTGTTTTGGAGACTCCTGTCACTGGCTTGTTATGGTTCTGGAAATCCAAACAGAACATTTCCCCAAAAATAGCAGTGGGTGTAATTGGACAGTGTCTGTAGGAGATTTTTAAAACCTTTTTATTGAAGTATAGTATATATTCAGAAAAGTGCCATCCGCCCTAAGTACAGCTCAGTGAATATTCACCAACTGAACACTTCTGTCTAGCAAGTAATGAAGTATGAAACAAAAGATGACCAGCTCCCCAGAAGCTCCCTCGTGCTCCTTCCAGACTGTCCCCTCACGAAGGATTTCACCAACCATTGTCCCGGCTTCTCACATATGAAATTGGTTTGCCTGCTTTTGTACTTTAAAAATGGAATCATACAGCATGCAAATGTTTGTGTTTGGTGGCTTCTTTTATGTTTGTGTGTTTAGTTCTTTTGCTCAACGTTATATTTGTGAGATTCATCCTTGCTAGAATCTGTGGATTTAGCCATGCTCGTGCTTATATTGTACCCTTGATGGACATTTGGGCACTTTGCAGATTAGGGATACTGCGGTGAACATTCTTGTATGTATATTTTGGGGCACATATATTTGCATTTATGTAAGGTATATACTTGGGAGTGAACAGTTGTTTTTTTTTTTCTCCCTCTCTTTTTTTCTGAGGCTTTTTTTTTTTGCCAATATTCAGGTTTTATTTTGTATTATTACTATTATTGTATCTATTTTTTACATCTTTCCCTTTGGTCTCACACAGAAGTTGAAGTTTTAAAATATGGACCATATAATCCTTTACCTTGTATTCTTTCTGTTTTCTTTTAGTTAATTTATTTTTTAAAATAGTTTTGAGAAATCTTCACACACATACAGTCCAACAATATTATACAATGAATGGCCCACAATATCATCACAGAATTGTATGTTCATCACCATGATCATTTTTAGAATATTTACATCACTCCAGAGAAAGAAAGAAAAAGAAAAAAAACTCATACATCCCATACTATGAGGTAGTTTTTAATCATCCATTTTAGCATGTTGAACATGATGATTTAAAAGATGTTTTGAAGCACTTACCAGTTCCTGAAAGAGTAATTATGAAGCTGAGAGCTAAGACAGTGTGCTGGTTTGAAAGGAAGTATGCCCCCTAAGAAAAGCCATCTTTTAATGTAAATCCCATTTCATAAAGGTAGAATAATCTATTCAATACTGTATGTTTGAAACTGTGATGAGATCATCTGCCTGGTTGATGTGCTTTAGTCAAGAGTGGTTGTTAAATTGGATTAGTGGATGACATGTCTCCACCCATTTGAGTGGG
>PVIY010046552.1:7250-18499 GCA_004026745.1 Myrmecophaga tridactyla | reverse complement strand
AACAAAAGAGGTTCTCTTGGGGGTGACTCTTAGGCTTAATTTTAAGTAGGCTTGACCTATCCCCTGTGGGGTTAAGTTTCATATGAACAAACCCCAAGACTGAGGGCTCAGCCTATAGCTTTGGTTGTCCACACTGCTTGTGAGAATATCAAGAATTCAACTTGGGGAAGTTGAGTTTTCCCCCGTTCTCACCATTCCCCAAAGGGGACTTTGCAAATACTTTTCCACTCACTGATCAGATCACTCTGGGATTCGTCAGGGCATCACCTGGACAAACCAACAAAAAAGTTCCATGTACTTAAGGTGTTCAATCAACTATCTACATAGGGTATATTAGGAGATGCGCTAGTCAAAGTATAGGTTTGTACCAAATAAACATTTTTTGCTTTAGTCTCACACATTAGTTGAAATTTTAAAATATTAAGTACCATCTATTTTCACCACACTGCAGTTCACAATATCATCATGCAAAAACATTTTTTAAATTTGTACATTCAGTCACTATCATTATATACTCTAGGCATTCCTAGATTACACCATCTTAATCTTTATCGTCTATCTTTCTTTGTGATTTCATTTATGCCCCAGCCCTCCTCCGTCTGTCATTATGCAGCTTCATATGCAGCTTCATTCAGTGTTTTAACATAATTGTATTACAGTTAGGTAATATTGTGCTGTCCATTTCTGAGTTTTTATATTCAGTCCTGTTGCACAATCTGTATTCCTTCAGCTCCAGTTACCCAGTATCTTACCCTATTTCTATCTCCTGGTGGTCTCTGTTACCAACAAAATATTCCAAGTTTATTCACTAATGTCAGTTCATATCAGTGAGACCATACAGTATCTGTCCTTTTGTTTCTGGCTAATCACACTCAGCATAATGTCTTTACGGTCCATTCATGTTGTTACAGCGCATAATATTCCATCTTATGTAAATGTCACAGTTTGTTTAGCCAACTGTCTGTTGATGGACATTTTGGCTGTTTCCATCATGGTGTGCTTTTTAATTCATTAGATTCCCCACAACCTTATAAGCAGGTTACCTTTATAGACCCAAAAAACCCCAGAAGTACAAAGAGACAAAGGTCTTACTTATTCCTCAGGTTCCATGTAATATTCCATTTTGTGTATATTCTAGGGCAAATGTTCCCAAGTGTTAAAATCAGTCTTCAAGCAAAACTGTAACCGTATTTCACCATCATAGAAGGAAATTCTAGAATAGATTAGTAAACCTGAAGTTTTTGGTGTTTGTTTTTTACTTTAATTTTTACAGTGCTATTGATTTTAGTGATCAAATTATAGTCAGTTTTGACATACTACATGAATAATAATTTCTCAACCATGGGATTGCTCCTGCATTCACTTACTGTCCACTTATAACACCAAATATATGATCACTTTTGCACTGAGGTGAGTGGAAGAACAAAATATTTTTAGGCTAGTTCTGCCAGTTTAAGAGGCTGCTGCTTGGTTGCCACCAAGTTATTCAGCTTTCTTTTTTCTTTGTTAATAACTGAGATAAAAATACTTCTGTTCAGTACCTGGGTTTCTAGATTTCATCAGTGATTGCAGAAATAGTTGCATTTACACAGTCCTACATAATGAAGTTTTTAAACACTACTTGGAGTAAGTGCTTTCTGCATAATTTCAAAGGCAAATTGAAGATGGTTGTCTTTACTTATATTTTTATTTCTAACATTTGTGCATATCTTCCATAGTCCTCACTTAAAATTACAGCATTTTTATTATGGTTTGCCAGCCCCCAACCAAAAACATTCCTACCTAGGACTCCATCTGAGAATTTACAAAGATTCATGCGCTATGATTACTTTCCAGAAATCTACAACCTCCAGGTGGGTTCCTAGGCCAAATAAGTCCTGAAACCCACAGGGGCCATCCTCTCCAAAACATCGACTAGTTCCTTCCCCTTATCCCATATTATCGACAGCCCATTCCAACGTGGAAATGTTAGAATGGGCATAGCCCAACCAAGTACCCCTAAAGATTGGGAGAAAGATCAAAGGAGAAGGTAGGGTTATAACAGAGAAGATAGGATTTAACAAATGAGTATGACTGCTGAATCATTATATTGATACTTCTTTTACTCTTCGGTGTCTTGTAACAGCTAGAAAGAAAAACCTAAAATTATGGAACTATAACCCATACCAAACTCTGAAATCTGTTCTATAACTAATTGTTTCAGTGTGCTTTGAAATTTATTGCCTTTCTGTATATATCTTATTTTTCACAATAAAAATAAAAAATAGAAAAATTACAGCGTTTTACTTTTATAATGAATATATATATACTTCTGTTGACTGACAGAATTTAAGTATAGAAAGGACATAAGGGGTTTTTTTATGATAGATAACCTTAAGAATACTTTTCTCATCTGATACTAAAATCCAAATGCCATACCTTGTTCATATTATTATTGCACTTGTCATTTGTGGTGATGATGTACATAATCACAGCAAAATTAATCACACACAAATTTGGGGATTTCAGAAATGTTGATAGAAGAGACATTTGGCTCTTTGGTCTTTCAAGGCCCTGTCCTTTGACTTATTCTGAGGTGAAATTTAATCCATCCCTATTAAATTCCATAATTTATAAATAATCAGTCTTCTAGTGGACATTGAGACTCCTCCATTTTTTTCTTTTTAAAGATTTAATCCCTCTCCTATCTGAATATTTAATATATTAATAGATATTTGAAAAACCATAGTCATTCAGTCAACAGGAGGTAAAGGGGTACAAAAAGAATGTTTGTAGTTAATCTCCTGTCCTAGAGAGCTTGTAAAAGAAGAGCCTACCTGTAATACCAATTCATTTTACAATTCCAGATATTAAAAGCTCTTAATAACCTGATTTATCCTAAACTTTACTCACAATTTCTTTCTTCTCCTGAATAGGTTTTCAGTTCTTGAGCAAAGCAGAAATTTCTTATCATTACTAGCTGTATGTAGATTGTCTGACTTTTTTAGGAAAATGAAACAAAAAAACTGGCATCTCTGTAGCTATCTTCTTTGTAACCCAAAGTTTAAAATTAAGATGATCAATGTGGGTATACCTCAAATCTTGTCTTTTTCTTCATCATTTGATTTTTCTATAAGTCACTGTAAGTGACCCCTGTCCTTTTTTATAAGACATTTAACCCCAGAAAACTCCGAGGGCATGGAATGATTTCTTCACATATGAGAGAGATTTGTAAAATAACAGAAATAGAAGCTTTGGTTTCTTTATATGCTGATTGGCTAATCTTCAAGATTATGTATTGGCTAAGCTATCCAAGTAATAATTATTTAACTCTTGACTCACATTTGTTTTTATTTTTTAAATCAAATTGTTGGGGAGATATGTCCATGTACAGAAAGATACCTGATTAGGGAAATTTGATTTTGAGAATGTTGATTTTATATATAGTGAATTTTAATGAGTAATGAATTTTATGAGTGAATTAATGAAATATTACTCTTTTAAGCTTAAAAAGCAGTTTTAAAAAAACTAGATAATGCGTATATATGAGGTTATTAAATGCCTCTGGGTGGGCTTGTAATACATAGACAGCTGAAATCTAGAGAGATACATAGAGAAATAAATAGTAATTAAATACTCAGGGAAAGAGTTGGGTAATTTTTTTCTTTTTTTTTTGAGAATTGATATTTGTCTGCCTTCAACTAGTTATTCTACATGTGTTTAAGGAATTATAAATTTTGATGTGGAAGTGCTGCGTTTCTGGAACTAGATAGTTCTCAGCCTAAAAAAGAATATATCCATTTTTGAGGGAAAGTATCTTTGGAATCCTTTCCTTGGTATAAATAGGCAATTTTTTATGTTTTGGAGAATGGTAGCTTAATTCTAGCAAGATAGTAAACTTTAATAGCTTTGGTATGTTAATGAGCATATATATCAGTTAATAAATGATACTATTGACTTTTTTTTCCTCATTCCATGTGTGATGAATAATCTCAGTCTAATCTTTTAGAATTTAAACATTTCTTCAGGATGTTCTAGACATTCAATGCATAAGCTTTACTGAGATAGGAAAGTACACTTTTCACTAATCTAGCAAAAATTAAATTTTAGCAGGCTCTAAGCAGAATAAATTCCCTGACAAAAGAAAAAGGAACTCTGTGGACTCAGATCTGAAAAGCACAAGAGAATCTATAATACCAAGGGCAAAAGAGTCCTTCCTTGAGAAACGTCCTGAGGGACCACATCGGCAAGAGAAATTTATAAGACATATTGCCCTGAAGACACCTGGTGATGTGTTGCGCTTGGAAGATATATCCTCCAAGGAGCCATATGATGAAACTGATCGCTCCCCTGCAGGCTTGGCACCTTCAGATTCTGGCCACCATTCTTTCAGGAGTAGTGACCAAATTCGTGTGGCAAGTACCAAAGAGACTAAGATGCAGAAACCCCACTTACCTTTACCTCAGGAAATATCTTCAGTTAAAAAAGATAACAACCTTCAGAAAAATAAGACTGCTAGATCTGTGACATCAGAGGAGACAAAACTTCTGCCTTTACTTTCCCATGTTCCAAGTGCTGGTACCTCTCGGGTACCATTAAATGCTAAAAATTGCACTCTTCTAGTCCCTAAAAAAGATAAGGAGCATTCCTCATCTAGAGAATATTCTGGGCATTCTGCAGAGTCCTCCAAACACAAGGAACACAAAGCAAAGACTAATAAGGCTGATTCTAATGTATCTTCAGGGAAAATTTCTGGGGGATCTTTGTGTTCAGAATATGGCACTCCTGCCAAGTCTCCTCCAGCTGCTTTGGAAGTTGTGCCATGTGTCCCAAGCCCTACAGCACCTTCAGATAAAGCCCCTTCAGATAAAGAGAGTTCAGAAAATTCCAATGCAGGTAGCAATGCACTGAAAAAACTAAGGGGTGATTTTGATAGTGATGAAGAAAGTTTAGGTTACAACTTAGACAGTGATGAGGAAGAGGAAACATTAAAATCTTTGGAAGAAATAATGGCTTTGAACTTCAGTCAGACTCCTGCAACTACAGGAAAGCTTCCTGCTCTTTCCAAGGGGCTTGGACCTCAGTCATCAGAACATACAGTAAGTAGTTCTGTGACATTTATCTTTACTTGAAGAAGCAAAGATGGACTGATTAGTGAAAGGGGGATAGATTGTTGAAACTTGCTTTAAAATTTCACTACTTGTTACCACTCATAATTGGACTGAAACCGGTACAGTTTGGGTTTGGCTAGTAAGGGTACCGTATCTAGTTTTATTCTGTAAATCAGTGGTCTCCAAACTTTTTTGATCACATACTTATATTAGTTAAAAAAAAAAAAAAAAAGAATTGTATTGAGCATGTGCCCCCAATTACATATACACTTAGAAATTATATACATGTGTTATTATACTACTTTGTACTTTCTAAAGCATACAAAAACAGAATTTAAAAAGAGGGAAAAAAGTATTTTCCTATGGCAGTTATGCAGAAGTTACTATAGACTAAGTTCTACTGGAGTTTCTATAGAAGTTCTATATAAATAGAAGTTCTATTATTTTCTTCCTGCACCCCAATGGATCACCTTGCACACCCCCTGCTTTGGAGACCACTGCTGTAAATGAAGGTAGAGTGTAGAAATGTTGTTAATTGTGGTGTGCAATTTTATTTATAAAGTGCTTCATTCTTTCTTGGGAATTAGCTAAATTAAATTTTAAGATGTCTGTAAAATTTGGTGGGGAAGGTACTGATGTTCCATAGTGACATCTAAAGCTTAGTGGTTTGATTCCACTAAAATGGAATTTAAAAATAAAGACAGGGTAGCTACTAAGCCCTGTTGGCAATCAGTTCCTTGTAACTAAGGCTAGCAAGGATTTATAAGTAGTGCCTTTCCTAAGGGATAGTAAAATTGAATTGCTTGCAATATAGATTTAATTAAAGCATGATGGTGCAAATTCTCTTTTCATAAAGGTATCCTCCTGGCCCAGGTTATTGAATTAGAAAATAATCTTTAGTACTCTGAATAATAATTTTGTAAAGTATCTCTAAATTTTCTTCTTGTTTTAGGAACATGTTCATAGTGGAACTTATACAAATACTTTAGAGCGTCTAGTGAAGGAGATGGAAGATACACAAAGGTTAGTTAGCTTGCTTAATTTACTAAATTTAACATAATCCTTGTTTGATGTATAATTTGTTCAAGACTAACCTTACATAGCCATTTATCACAGGTTTTCTGGGTCCTATTGGAATACCCCCATTCTGCTTTCTTATCTGTGGCTTCCTTTTAATTGACTTAAATATCATGAGAAATAAGCATACATTTTATGCTGATACTGTTATAGCAGTTCTTCTGCTGTCAATTTTATTAGGAATAAGGGGTTTCTATCTTGTTCACAGGCTAGGTCACAAGGTCCAATTTTTTATGGTATACTGTATTAACTCATATTATAAATTCCTTGTTACTTATAGCTGGTATCTGATAGCCGAAGTTCTTAATCAAAAACACAGGTAGAATTTTTAAAAAATGTTTGTATGCCCACCAGGTCCAGGTTTTGAAACCAGCATAGCCAGACATAGTATTTTTACATCAACTTACTCTTGTGAGGAAAAATTTAGGATTATGAAACCCCACCATCCTCCCCAATAATCAAAGTGAAAGTTAATACTGACCCTAATGAAATTTACGTGACTAGTTACAGACTGCTTTTGTTGATGACAGTGGGAAAATATAATCCTTATTAGTTCAAGGAGTGTCTTCAAAACTAGCTCAGAGAACTTCACTAAAAGCTCAGCTGGCTTGATTATGTAGAAGTTGGCATACGTGTCCTAAAGTTGATAACTAAGTGGATAAGTATAGGAATTTTGCAGCTAATAGGTCATAATTGTTCTCCTCTCTTAGTTTAACTAGAGAAATGGTCTCCATTATAAAATTATTTTAACATTTCATGAATTCATGTGATCTGTGATGTGAAATCTGAAATTTCTTATTTAAAATTAAACATTACACAGACTAAAGGCAGAGGTATTCATTTGATTTGATGATTGACTCTCTGATAGTGATAGACCAGTACATTTGCTTGTCATTTACTATTCTGTACTCAAGTAACCTAGTTTTAATGGTGTTTGGAGTTGGGGCTGGGAATAAGAACCTTGGTTAAAATGACTTTTTAATCTTGGAGCGGCATATAAGCAAGGACTCAAGAACTTGTCTGGCCCTGAATCTCAGCTTCTCACATTGTGAGCTTGAGCAAGTGGCTTAACCCTTTTAATGTCTGTTTCCTCATCTATAAAATGGTATAATAGGCTATCACACGGGGTTGTGGTGAGGGTTAAACGAATAATAACAAAGTCTTTCCCAGTTCCTGTCATATAATAAATGCTTAGGTTTTTACTTCCCACTGTTAAGTTTTCTGGTGATGATGATTACTACTGCTGCTACTGCTGGAAAACCGGGTTGTTGGTCCACTAGAAGTCAGATGAGCATTCACAATTACAGGGGATAATCAGATCAGTGGTGTTTAGTCTTTGCCTTTTTTCTTTCCCTTTTCTAAACTATTTGGACAGATCACTCTTGAAATCCTAGCTGTTAAGAAATGTATTCAAATCTAAAAACCATAGTATATATTTATTTGTGAAGTATTAACTGCCTTCCCTCCTGTGATAATTTGACGTGTCAACTTGGCTAGGTTAGGGTGTCCAGTTATTCAGTCAAGCAAGCACTGGCTTGATTATTCCTCTGAGGCTATTTCATAGATTTAAATCTGTGAATTGATTAAAAATATATAATGCATAATTCAAGTCTTGTGTATAATGGAACACTGTCCTAATGCCATACAGGTAGCTGGGTAAAAGTACAAGACCTAAAATAGATGTTCTGTGTTTTTGGCAAGAAAGGTATACTATATTCTATATCATGATGTATTTGGGAAACATGATTTGACCCATATTATAGCAAAATTTGTCATCTAACAAGCTACTTAAAAATCCTTATTAAATATGGTTTTAGTATGGGTGTTGCTTTTATACATAAACTAAAGATTTTCTTTTTAAGATAAATTATTTTTATTGTAGCATTCTTTCCATTTTCAGGCTAGATGAACTACAGAAGCAGCTACAGGAAGACATACGGCAGGGTCGAGGCATTAAATCTCCAATCAGAATTGGTGATCAGGACAGCACAGATGATGAAGATGGCCTTTTAGAAGAGCACAGGTAAAGCATTTTTCATGTGTAAACTTTTAAGATTTTGTTTTTGTAAATTAAATGGCTGTTGATGGTTATTTACTTAGTGAATAATTTATGATGCATTGTGACCCATCTCTGATGGATTAGAAAGGCAAAATGTTAGAGCCAAGTTCACCTTTTGTCTTTTCTCCTGATTTATTATTGTTCCCACAGACACATTTAGTGGCTTTGAACTAGTAACGACTACCAAAAAGTGAGAGGAGCAAAATGTACTTTTTCTCATGCCATTCTTCTGTTCTGGGATTTAACATTGTACTAAAAAAAGTTTTCTTTGAACCCAACTTTTTAAGGTACAAAACTATATGGGATGTAACTATTTGGTATTCAGTGATCTTTTTTTCTTTCTTTTTTCTATTTCAGGGAATTTCTAAAGAAATTTTCAGTTACAATTGATGCTATTCCTGATCATCATCCAGGTGAAGAAATATTCCATTTCCACAATTCTGGAAAAATTTTCAATCAGTATACTCTGGATTTAAGAGACTCTGGTTTTATTGGACAAAGTGCTGTAGAAAAGCTTATTCTTAAGTAAGTAGGACAACTGACATTTTACTTTTTTTTTTTGTATAAAAAACTATTCTAGAAGACTTATGACTGACCATCCAGTTTCCTACTCTATTACTCTTTGTGTATTCTTATTTTAGGAAGCAATGTAGGATAATTTAGTGTATCACATGCCTTTATTAATTAGGATTAAAATCAGTATATAATAACAGTGGCTGTCAGAGTAACTGGGGCTTAAACAAGAAGTATATTTTTTTTAATATGTGAAAGAAGTTCAGAGGTAGGAAGTCCAAAGCTGGTGTGTTGGTTTCACTATATCATAACTTCTGCTCCACAGTCCTCAGCACAGGTACCCCAGGTACTACTGGAACTCCTGCTTTCAATATTCCAGAAATCCCACACAGCATTTCTACTTACAGTTAATGAGTAAAACTTAGTAATATAGCCACATTTTAAGTACAAGTGAGTGACTTTTATTCCAGATAGCCAATGTGCCTGGCTAAAAATTAGGGTTCTCTTACCAAGAAGGAAGGCAAGAATAGATGTTAGAATATGTAAGTAGCAGTCTCTGCCACAATGCCCCAATTGATTTCATCTCAGTGCATGATATCTCAGGTCCAGGGAGACCACACTGATTCCAGTCCTATGAGTTTTATGGAAGTATATACCCAGGCTGACAAAAAAGCAAGAGATAGCCTGAGACTTTACAGGCTCTCTCTCAACACTGGCAGCAAATGTAGATTTGTCCAGTCAAGTCTGGAGCCAAACCAACAGCTTAGACCATCAGTTGCATTCCTTTTATGAGTAACCTATTCACATTGACATAAAGTCCACCTTCATGGACTGAGGATGATTTGCTTACTCATTTCCCTGATTATGTCAGATGTGGTAGTGGTGGTAGAGGTGGTGAGGTGGTTTTGCCACAAAGGTAACAGTAATATTGATTTCACTTTATTTTTCAGATCAGGAAAAACAGATCAGATTTTTTTAACCACACAAGGCTTCCTTACCTCTGCTTATCACTATGTCCAGTGTCCCATACCTGTGTTAAAGTGGCTGTTTCGGGTAAGAGAAATGTTTTGGGGGTCATGGTTTCCTCCTATGGTATTTCCTAGTTACAAACTTTTAAAAGTACAACTTTGTTTGCACCTAACTAGAGAAAAAAGTAAATGTAGCACATCAAATCCATGATTTCAGTGAGTTAGAATGAGGTAAAAAGAGTCAATATAAAGGGATTATGAAGAAATCATAGATAGATAGTAATACTATCTAGTTGTACCTAGAAATTTGATCACACTGGTAAATTACTATTGCCAGTTTAGTTTTAGAAGGGGTCATCTCATGTTTATATACCTAAATGTATTTTTATTTTCATTTCTATGGGGGTACAAATCCTTTATTATAATTAGCTTAATTATATCAATGGTATCAGAGAACTGTAACTATTATATGTAAAGGGAGAAGCGGGAAAAGAATATGGAGTTACTACTCTGGGCTTTATGATAGAATTTCAAGGAAACTCATATTTGGAGAGATATTCCTGTATATCCTTCATTCATTTTTTTCACACAGTTGGCATTTTTTAGTATAAACTCTGCGCCAGGCACTTGAGATAATAGTAGTTTAAAAAGCAGTGTCAAAAAAAAGCAGTGTCCATGTCCCTGATCTCATTAAGCCCACATTCTGGTATAGAGGAGGCAGAGAATAAACTTGTATTTGTGTGTATGTTTGTTATATCAGATGATAGGTGCTATCAGAAAATTGAAGTAGGCTGTGGTAGATGAAGGAATTACTAGGGGGAGGGAAGGTTTGCTGTTTTTTAATATAAGTTAATTGATGGCCTTGCTGATAAGGTCAGATTTGAGTAAAGATCTAAAAGAAGTGAAGAAATGAGCCTTACTGCTGTGTGGGAGAAGAGTGATCCAGGCAGAGAGAACAGCAGATGGTGCAAAGACCGTGGGGTAGGAGGATTTGTTTTCAATTTCCAATCCCTTTGCTATCCTGATCTTTTTTTTTAATGATTTTCAGCTTATCAATGTCATTCCTAGTGTCCCCCATAAATGGACACATGCTCCAGCAGAATTTCCAGGGAGAAGCTCACCCAAATACCCCACCCACGTATTTCTAATTATTAAAATTCAGGCACAGTTTCCTAATACAACTTATGTAGACAACTTAATTGAACACCATAAGTACATGGAACCTTGAGTAGGACATGAGATTTTGTTGGTTTGTCCAGGGTGATGCCCCAGTAAATCCCAGAGTGATTTGAACAGTAAATAAAAAAGTATTTGCAAAGTCCCCTTCGGGGAATGGTGAGAAAGGGGGAAAATTCAACTTCCCCAAGTTGAATTCTTGATATTCTCACAAGCAGTGTGGACAACCAAAGCTATAGGCTGAGCCCCCAGTCTTGGGGTTTGTTCATATGAAACTTAACCCCACAAAGGATAGGTCAAGCCTACTTAAAATTAGGCCTAAGAGTCACCCCCAAGAGAACCTCTTTTGTTGCTCAGATGTGGCCT
>PVIY010046551.1:0-18396 GCA_004026745.1 Myrmecophaga tridactyla | reverse complement strand
GCTCAACCAAGCTGTCCACACAAGCCACACTAGGAAATCCACCAGTCAAAACACAAACTTCACGCCAAACAAACATTTCTTGCTTTAGTCTCGCACACAAGCCAAAATTCTAAAATATTAATTACCATCTATTTTCAGCATCCCGCAGCAAAGACAATCCTGTGTTCTTCCTCATGCAAAAACATCCTTCACATTTGTACATTTAGTCACTCCCATCACACACTCCAGACACTCCCAGACTACACCATCTCAGTCTTTATCGTCTATCTTTCTTTCTGATTTCATTTGTGCCCCCAGCCCTCCTCCCTCTATCATTCTCACATTCAGCTTCATTCAGTGTTTTAACATAATTGTGTTACAGTTAGGTAGTATTGTACTGTCCATTTCTGAGTTTTTACATTCAGTCCTGTTGCACAGTCTTTATCCTTTCAGCTCCAATTACCCAATATCTTACCCTATTTCTAACTCCTGATGATCTCTGTTACAAATGAAATTCTCCAAGTTTATTCGCTAATGTCACTTGTGAATGGGAACTTTTGATTAGGTAGTTTCCATGGAGATGCATCTCTGTCCATTGAGGGTGGGTCTTAATGCATTTACTGGAGTCCTTTAAGAGGGACCATTTTGGAAAAAGCTTAGAGCTGACATAGGCAGAGATGCTTGGAGATGCAGAAAGAAAATGCCCCTAGGGGACCTGTTTGAAACCAGAAGCCAAAGGACCAGCAGACACCAGCAATGTGCCTTTCCAGATCAGCTTTTCTTCAATCAAGGTATCTTTCCTTGGATGCAGTTTGGACATTTTTATGGCCTTACAACTGGTAAACTTGTAATTTAATAAATTATCTTCATAAAAACCAACCCATTTCTGGTATATTGCATTTTTTGCAGCATTAACAAACTAAAACACCACCATTGAAGAATAGTCTCAAGGGTGAAGTTGTTTTCATTTTTATTTATTTTTATATGCTTATAAGAGGGGAACTTCTATTTCAGCATGTTACTATGAAAATTTTCAAGCACACAACAAAGTGAAAGAATTTTATAGTAAATACTGTTATACCAACACATAGTCTACCATTAACATTTTACTGTATTTGCTTTATCACAGATCTATTCATCTATCTTACCATCCATCAAGCCAGAATTTTTTTAATTAATAGATTTTATTTTTTAGAGCAGTTTTAGGCTTATAGAAAAATTGAGCAGCAAATACATATGGCCCACCCTCACCCCAGTTTCTCCTATTATTAATATCTTGTGTTAGTACTGTATATTTGTTACAATTAATGAACCAACATTGACACAAAGTTCACAGTTTATATCAGAGTTCATTCTTTGTGTTGTACAATTTTATGGATTTGACAAATGCATAATGCAATGTCCACTATTACAGTATCACACAGAATAGTTTCACTGCCCTAAAAATTCCCTGAGGTCCACCTATTCATCATCCCCTCTCCCCCAAACCCCTGGCAACCACAGATCTCTATAGTTTTGCCTTTTCCAGAATGTCATATTATTAGACTATATAGTAGGTAACCCTTTCAGACTGGCTTTTGTTAATTAGCAATGTGCATTTAAAGTTCCCCTATGTCTTATCATGGCTTGATAGTTCCTTTATCATTGAACAAAACTCTATTACATAGATGTATCACGGTTTCTTTATTCATTCAACTTTGAAGGACATCTTGTTTGTTTCCAATTTTTGGCAATTATGAATAAAGCTACTATAAAGAGCCATGTGCAGGATATTGTGTGAACACAAGTTTCAACTCATTGGGGTAAATACCCAGGAGCTCAATTGCTGGATCTTATGGTAAACCCATGTTTTGCTTTGTAGGAAACTGCCAAACTGTTTTCTGGTGTGGCTGTAGATATTGCATCCCACCAGCAGAGAATGAGAGCTCCTATTGCCCCATATTCTCACCAGTTTTTGATGTTGTCAGTATTTTGGATTTTACCCATTCCAATAGTTGATTCATAGTATCTCATTATTGCAATCCATCATTTTTAATGCATTTCAAGGTAAATTGTAGCTATTTGTAACTTCATCTTTCATCATCCATATCATCAACTTTTTCTGCTTCCAGTGTTTTTCTTCTGATGTATGATTTGTGTTGTCTTCTTCTGATGTAAAATTTATATACAATAACAAAATGCACAAATCTTAAGTGCATATTCTCTGAGTGTTGACAAGTAACTATACCTGTATAAACCAAAGCTCTATCAAGATACAGAACATAATTAACATTCCACACCGTTCTCTTAGGGTCCTTACCATTCAATTCCTACCCCCACCATACCGAGAGGCAACCAACCACTATTATGATTTTTTTGTTACACCATGGATTAGCTTTGCCTGTTCTAGCACTTCATATTAAAGGAATCACATAATATGTACCCTTTAAGGTTTTTTTCACTCAGCATAATGTTTTTTAGACTCATCTATGTTATTTTGTATAACAAAAATTTGATCCTTTTTCATGTTGGGTAGTACTATTGAATATAGCATAGCTTGTTCACTCATTCTGCTATAGATGGTCGTGTGGACTCCTTCCAGTTTGGGCTTTTATGAATAAAATTTCTATGAACATTCTCATAGAAGTCTTTTTGTGGACATATGCTTTCATTTCTCTCCGGTAAATACATAAGAACGGAAATGCTGGGTCATAAGTAAGGGTGTATTTTTTTAGCTTTTTTTTTAAAACCACCAGAGTATTTCTTTTAAAAAAAAACAAAAACAAATGGCTATACCATTTTCCTCTTCTACCAACAATATGTGAGAATCCTCCTTATTATACCTCTTAGAAAAATTTTTATATATCTAGATATGGGCCTTAGAAAATGGGAGGATATTTACCAAAATAGGACATTGTAGTCTGTGCTTTATGTGGACTCTATATTTAGTCCTCTGAACAAGCTGGGAGGTAGGTATCCCCCTCTGCTTAGAGGCTGGGAGAAGTGAAGTAGCTGTGTAATTGGCTCCATCTTGGTATTTTCAACACTGGTTTCTACTGGGAGCTCAGGAGGATTTTGTTTGAAATAGAATCTGGTGTTTTTGGCCCTGTGGGCTTGAATCAATTGAGACAGAGGGTTGTGTGGGAGCAAAAGAAATCCTTTTACAAAACCCATTTCCTTTTGCTAAAGGTTCCAGGAGTTCAGTCGCTCAGTCTTCTAAAAGGTCTAAAGGAAGAATGAGGAGTCTAAGAGACCTTTAATAGACTTATCTGCTACCCTAAACCTCGGAGGGGAGGTAACCTCTGGAGCTAAATGGTACTGATTGCAACTAAAACAAATTATAGTTATGCTTGGCTTAAATCATACCTCCAAAATGGGCTGTACTATCGTATGACTCAATGGAAGGAGATTTGGGTCCCTGGAAGCACCCAGATTTATTGGAGGGATTATGTTCAGTGCTGGATTGGGTACAAATAGAGAGAAAACAGGGAATGGAGCTCCCAATCTATTTAATCCTTCCAACAGTCAGCAACTATCTTCAGTATGCTGATAAGATATTTGAAGAACAGTGAGTTTAAGTAATTTATCCAAAGTCACACAGTGCATATGTGACAGAATTCATTCGTCTTCCACCACCTTGTGGAAAATATCAAAACAAGGGCTACAGAATTACAGAGTTTAAACTAGAGTGCTAATAGAATATTCTGTTTAATCGACCACCAGGTATGAGAACTCCACTCCAAAGTGATATCCTCAACAAAGCAGCTTCAGCTAAATCATGCCTACTTCAATTCAAGACTCCCGGTCTAATATGAAATGTTAAAGTGCACAGATCCTCAGAGAAATGGGAGAGGGTTCAGAGCTTTTAATGTGGGACTAGATTCAAAGAAATAAGGGGACGTGCGCATTCAAAGGGACATGCAGTTGGCCATGCTTCCATTCAAAGAGGAACATGGCCAACTGCAGAACCCCTGAGCAAAGGAGAAAATGTGCCTATAGGCCCTGTGGTACTTCTCCACAGAGAAAATACCTTGAATGAAAAAAAAGTCACTCCTTGTCACTTCCTAAAATCCCATTACAAGCTATGTGGCCCACAACTTTTACACAGGCCTGTTCTACGGTGGCAAAGCCTATTGTCTGATGAAACAGGAGAGAGACAGGAGCTTTGAATTCACTTTGTCTTGTCATAAATGTCTCCTCTGCTGGAGGTAAGCTGGGCTAACCTAGAATTTATTAAAAATCCTCTAAGTTCCTTTTACTTCAACTGCAAAATGGAAAGAACTTTTCCTATTACAGGGCTGTTGAGAATTTTTTTTAAAAGCCAACAAGACTGGTACGTAATGGACAATCAATAATTATTCTTTTATTTTCCTTCTCTCCTGTCTTTGGCCAAATATATGGTTAAAAAGGAAATTAACTTATTCTATCATCTTAAATATTGTCGTGTTCCTTTTGGTGTGGTGAAACATGTTCTCGTTGTCAAAAATTTGCCGTATATGGCCTGTGCCCTTCTTTTTTCCTGTTGCCACCATCATAAAACCAGTCTGAGTGAGGTTGGTCTGATCTTGTGAGACCCTTGAAACTCTGAGCCTGAAGGAGAATGAAATTCCTGGACTTAAGCATATAGTTGGGATGAAGGGGAAGCTAGGGAAAGGATTCACTCCCATCAGGACACGGCCTGTTGAGTGATGGCATGGCAGAAAGACCTGCCCGACACCCAACCCAATCAGCCTCCACTGACAGCCATGAAATAACTCACTGAATATCAACCCTCAGTTAAAAGCCACTCAACCAAAGAACATGCCTCCCTGGTATTTAGAAGTTGTGAGAGGTTAAAGGAAACCAGATTTATAAGAATTTTATAAAATAAGGGGAAAACATTGGGCTTTCTTCAGAAAAGTGACCTCTTAAAGGCCAGCCAAAAGAAAAGGGTCATATTTCTACTATTCTCTTCCAAGCCTTCCCTAATCAACATTTTTTTTTTTTGGCAATGGCTTTATTGAGAAAAAATTCACATCATATAATTCACCCATTTCAAATATATAAATCAAATGGTTTTTCTACATTCACAGAGATGTGCAACTTTGAGAAATTAAGAGTTAACAAATATTATCATGACTGCATCATTATAGGGACACCTTTTTCTTACTTCCTGGTATATTGTAAAATAGCCAAAGGAAATAGCTGAAATTACTGAAACTCACTCAATTGCAAATTGTTAAAACCCCATGACCGCCCCCATCTGTACTCTCTTTTCCTGTTTTACAACTTAGGAGAGAAATGGCCTGAGAATGGCTCTAAAGAAAAGAACACTGTATTATAATTAGATTTGTTCTGCAAAAGAATGCAGAAATGGGATGAGATGATGTAGAGTCAATCTTTTATTTGTCTCTCTTCAAAACTTGTTGTTAATGAGAAAATCTAAAATTTTGTGTGTTAAGACTTGTGGAGAAAAAAAAAATGTTCTCCCTGATTCAGGTCCAGAAGATTCCATACAGCATATTTATTAACTCCTCCTTTGTATGCCCCTTTACCAGAGATAAAAGAGCCTGAGCTAGAAATGGTATCCCTCTCCCATATCCATCAGAGTACTCAGTTTGGCTAGTGTTGCTTTCTAAAATCAACAACTCAGCCTCAGCAAAATTTCTACCCCTTCAGAGAAAAGGGGAAAATTCAACTTCTCCATTTGGAGAATTCCTGATATTCTCAAGCAGTGCGGACAATCAAATCAATGTTCATAGGGGTTTGCCCCTATGAAACTTATCCCTGCAAAGGATAGGCTAAGCCTACTTAAAAATAGGCCTAAGAGTCACCCCCAGAGAACCTCTTTTGTTGCTCAGATGTGGCCTCTTTTTCTCTCTCAGCTGTCACAGCAAGGAAACTCACTGCCCTCTCCCCTCTATGTGGGACATGAAACTCCCAAGGGTATAAACCTCCCTGGTAACGTGGGACAGAAATCCCAGGATGAGCTGGGACTTGGCATCAAGGGATTGAGAAAACCTTCTTGACCAAAAGGTGGAAGAGAGAAATGAGAAAAAATAAGGTGTCCATGGCAAGAGATCTGAAATAGAGTCGAGAGGTTATCCTGCAGGTTATTCTTATGCATTATGTAGATATTCCAGTTATGATGTATTAGAGTGGCTGGAGGGAAGTGTCTGAACCACAGAGCTGTGTTCCAGTAGCCATGTTTCTTGAAGATGACTGAATAATGATATAACTTTTGCAATGTGACTATATGATTGTGAAAACCTTGTGTCTGATGCTCCTTTAACTAGGGTATGGACAGATGAGTAAAAAACATGGATAAGAAATAAACAAATAATAGGGGAAACAAAGGTTAAAATAAATTGAGTAGATTGAAATACTAGTGGTCAATGAGAGGGAGGGGTAAGCAGTATTGCATGTATGAGTTTTTTTCTTTTTTCTTTCTTTTGCCGGAGAGATGCAAATGTTCAAAAATGATTATGGTGATGAATATACAACTATGTGATGATATTGTGAGCCATTGATTGTAACCATATTGAGAATGTTTGCATGTTTGTTTGTTGTTTGCAATAAAATATTAAAAATAAATTTCTACCCCTTCAACAATTGCCTACAGGAACAGATGAACAGGGAGGCCCAAGAAGATCTGTATATATGCATACTCCATTCTTCACAACAGATTTATATAACTGAGAAAATAATATCCCATTCTGTAGAGAAGACATTCTATAGAGCAAATAGAAAGCTTAATTGCTTCAATATTAGCAACCTCTAACCCAAATTGGGTTAAATTTCAGTACTTGTTAAGTATCTTAATAACAGGAAAAAGAATGGAGAATGGTAACAGAAGAAGAAAAACAGTAAGCAGATAAGGAAGAAAAAGAAAATGCTGTCAACCCAGTGTACACTGAAGCAAATTTAGCAGCGCCAATAAGGAGTTCTGAAAGGAATCTTAATGATGCTGGTGACCCAGCTAAACAAGAGCATTATAAAGAGTATATTGTTGCAAGTCTGCAAAAAAACGGGTCTCTAAACCTATAAGCTTACAAAAAATTAATGAAACAATACAAAAACCAAATGAAAGTTCCTCGGCTTTCCTTGAAACAATTTATACTACTGTATTGGTTTGAAACTGTTGTGGACCCCAGAAAAGCCATGTTCTTTAATCCTTATTCAATATTGTTGGGTGGGATCTTTTTTATTAATCTGTTTCCATGCAGATGTGACCTACACAATTGTGGGTGGAACCTTTTGATTAGGTGGTTTCCATGGAGATGCATCTCCACCCATTCAAGGTGGGGTTGCTTATTGCAGTGCTTTAAGAGAGAACCATTTTGGAAAAAGCTTCAGAGCCAACACCGCCAGAGACATTTGAAGATGAAGAAAGAAAATGCCCCCGGCGAAGCTATTTGAAACAAGATGCCAAAGACCCCAGCAGATGCCAACCATGTGCCTTCCCAACTGACAGAGGTGTTTTGGACTTTTAAATCAAGGTATCTTTCTCTGAATGCCTTAGTTTGGATATTTTTATAGCCTTAGAACTGTAAACTAGCAACTTAATAAATTCCCATTTTAAAAGCCATTTCATTTCTAGTAAATTGCATTCTGGAAGCATTTAACAAATCAGTACAACTACCTACCAGCAATACACTAATATGGAACCAGAAAATCCAAAGAATGCCAAAATTTTAAATATGGTCTTTATTACTCAGAGTTTTCCTGATATAAGGAGAGAGTTATAGAAATTTAACAGATGGCTAGAATTGCCTATCTCTAGGTTGATAGAAATCACTTTTAAAGTTTATAATAACAGGGACCAAGTCAAAGAGACTGGTACTTCAAGAGGCAAACAGTACTTTCAAAGCTCTAATGAACCAAGGAAATGAGTACAGCAGGAAGATAATATCCCAGGGTCCCCCTTGAGGGACGGAAGACATTCTTAAGAAATTAGGAATGAACTAATGTGCATACTGCAAGGAAGAAAAACACTGGAAAAGGGATTACCTTAGCCATCCCCCCAGGAAAATAAAACCCCTGAGGGAAGCTGGGCCACCCAACTTCAAATGTCACAAAGAGGCAATGCAACCAAGTGACCTAAGATGAAGGGGCATAGGTGCTCGACTAAAAAGAAACTACTTCTCTCAATCTCCTACCAGGAAACTCGGGTGGCAATATAGGTGGAAAAACAATTAATTGACTTTCTTATTAATACAGGAGGTTAAATAAAAACCTAATGCAATTTTCCAACCTATCAGCTACTATAACAGGAGTGCCTGGTAAAACTGCAAAGAAACCATTTCTACACCCATTAGACTGCTGAATTAAAACTAAATATTTAAAGCATAGCTTCCTGTAGGTACCTAAAACTCCAGTTCCCTTGCTAGGAAAAAACCTATAAACCAAATTAGATGCCCAAATAACTTTTTCTCTAGATTGTTTATCAACAGGAGGGCCTCCAGGACAAATTTGTACATTGCAAGGGATACTGTTGTTTGCTAAAAAGATAAGCAAATCACCACTATCCAAAAGAAATCTTGAAAGCTATAAAACCAGAAGTGTGGGCTGCTAAACACCCAGGTATGCAAAGCAGTAAGACTGGTTCAAGTAAAACTCCAAAAGCCAGGTGTTGTACATAATGTGAAACAATATCCATTTAAACTAGAATCAAGAAAAGCAATTATTCCCTTTATACAGCTTATGAATCTTAATTACAAGTCATAGTTAGAAAAAAGAAAAATTATGGTTCAAATTAGTGAGTAGTATATGTCTGTGCTTCTGTTTTTTTGTGTGTGTCTAACTTGCTATTTGTGTCTGTTCTATGTATATTCTCCTACCTCTGGATAATAATACCAAATTAACAAACAAAAATTTTTAAATGAGCTCTTTTCAAATTGGTTAAATATAAAATAAGCATTCGTGTGTGTGTGTGTGTGTGTGTGTGTGTGTGTGTGTGTTATGGTTTGCTAAGCTTACGGAATGCAATATACCAAAAATGGGTTGACTTTTATAATGGGGATTTATTAGCTTACAAATTTACAGTTCTAAGGCCATAAAAATATCCAAATTAAGGCATCAACAGGAAGATACCTTCTCTGAAGAAAGGCTGCTGGCATAAGTCACCTCTGTCACCTGGGAAGGCAGGTGTCTTCTGATCCTTCACACCTGGTTTCATTGCTTTCAGCTTCTGGTTCCAGGGGCTTCCTCTCTGTGCTTCTGTGGGTCCTCCCTTAGCTTCTCTGGGGCTTTTCTCCATGAGCTCCTCTTAATTTTACCTCTTATAAAAAAAACTCCAGCAAGAGGATCAAAGGCAACCCTAAATGAGGCAGGTCACATCTCAACTGAAATAACCCAAACAAAAGGTTCCACCTACAATAGGCCTACATGAAAAGAAATGGATCAAAAGAACGTGGCCTTCTAGGGTACATAAGAGCTTCAAATCACCACTATATATTTAAGTTAGTACTACTGGAATCCCAGAACTTAAGAAAACTGAGCTTCTGGTGCTCTTTAAATTCCTCCTGCCTTTCCCTTCAAAGGATGGGAGGCAGTACTGTGTGAAAGTTTTTAAGAGCCTGGGCTCTGAAATTCAAAGCCCAACTCTACAAAGACTGGTGAAGGTGATATAGAAATATAAACAAGCAAAACTCTTTGAAAGAAATAAACTAAGAAAAATAAATCCTCCACATTGTTTCTAGCTCACTTATCCCTGCCACCACCAGGACCTTCTCCTGAACTTTGATCAAATTCAAACAAAAATAGTAAAAAGTAAGCCACTCAAGGCAGCTATAGGGAAAGGGCTAGGTGCAGGAAAGATGGGCAAGGAGTAGATTTAGCTTAAAATTTCTTTTTATTAGGCCTGGAGATTAAGAGGAATAAGGGCAGAGAGTACGTTATGGAATAAGCTATGTTTTGCATAGTTTTTCTTGTAATTCCCCAATCTAGGATTATTTGTTTCTAAAAATACACTTGCAACAATTGCAGAAAAAAATCATTATAAAACATATTTATAGCTGTGAAATAAGGATATCTGAATAAAAATCCAATTGCCAAATTTAAAAGCTCCAATAAGTAAATAAAATATCATTGACAGCTATGAAAAAGTTTCCTGAATTATGCTTAAGATGAATTAAACAATTGTAATATATCTTCCAAAGCCTGATAATCAGTGTGCTTTTAAAGTCTGGAAATCATCCCCTATAAACTATCATTATTAAGCATACAATTTTATTCTGCTTGGGTATGCTCTCCCTAAATTTATACAACTTTACTAAATAAAATAGACTAACATTACCTCTATTAGATATTTCAGATAATAAAAATGTTAAGTTTATATTTAATGAAATTAAATTATTTGACAAAATTTATTTTAAAATTAATTATATTTTGTAAGCTGTTTAAAGACAGTTCCAAAAATCTTTTTTGTAAAAGTATGCAAATATATGAAGTATGCAAAGTGTGCTTTGTTTAAAAATATGTCTAGTTTTATCCTAAGATAATATAACTATTTTTCACAGGATGAGAAGGAGGTATATATAACAAAACCTGAATAAATATAAAAAAGTTGTAGAAAGTTTATAAAAGTGAATTTTGTTTATTGTAATCAATGCTGACTAAAATTTAAGAAGCTTCTTTAAGGATTTGGTTTTGTCCTAAAGAGAAATAACTGGTTTTCATAGAATGTAAAGCAGAAACATATTGGGTAAAATCTAAACGAATATAAAGAGTTATAGGGAGTTTGTGGAAATAAATTATATCTGTTGTGGTCAAAGCTGACTAAGACTTGATAAACTTATTTATTCACTAGTATACTAATGCAAAACTAAGATTTAGTTTTCTCTCTCAACCAAAATTTTCTTAAATTGTTAATCTGTTCTTAATGACGTTATAAGAAGTTTTTCTTAACCATCTAAGTAGTCTATCTAAAAAACAAATACTCTACATTAATTTTTTTATTTTTTATTTATTAAACATAACAACATACAAACACAAACATTCTTACCATATGATTATTCCATTTTTGATATATAATCAATAACTCACAATATCATCACATAGTTGTGTATTCATCATCATGATCATTTCTTAGAACATTTTAATCAATTCAGAAAAAGAAATAAAAAGAAACAAAAAAAATTCATACATACCATACCCCTTACCCCCCCTTCATTGATCACTAGCATTTCAATCTACTAAATTTATTTTAACATTTGTTCCCCCTATTATTTATTTATTTTTAATCTAAAAGTCTTATTTGTCTGTCAATAAGGTAGATAAAAGGAGCATCAGACACAAGGTTTTCACAATCACACAGTCACATTGTGAAAACTGTATCATTATACAATCATCTTCAAGAAACGTGGTTACTGGAACACAGCTCCACATTTTCAGGCAGTCCCCTCCAGCCTCTCCATTACACCTTAACTAAAAAAGTGATATCTTTTTAATGTGTAAGAATAGCCTCCAGGATAACTTCTCGACTCTGTTTGGAATCTCTCAGCCATTGACACTTTATTTTGTCTCGTTTTGCTCTTCCCCCCTTTTGGTCGAGGTTTTCTCAATCTCTTGATGCTGAGTTCCAGCTAATTCTAGGATCTCTGTCCCACGTTGCCAGGAAGGTCCACACCTCTGGGAGTCATATCCCACATCTATGCTAACATTTTAAATCAAACCCTAAAGAATATATATATATATTTTCAAATTGTTACAGAGGATTTGTTCTTTCACCTTGTAAAAAGTGAAGTGCTAAAAATAGTATGTTTCATTTGATATATTATGAGTTTCATAAAAGTGTTTGGGGTGTATTATGAAATTAAAAGGGATTTCCTAACCTTCCACTGGTTAAATGTGTATCAGTGAAATGTTATTCATTTATTTAGAAATTGTGTAAGAGTCTTAAAGACTTAACAATGTTCTCACTGTCCATGCTATGTACTGATATTGAGCTTCATGATATTAGTATACTGCATAATACTAGTATAGTGATATTAATCATAGTTTTAGTTCTCTTTTAAAATGTTATATGTCAATGAAACAACAAATTTCCTTGTCAGTGACATTGTTTTACTCTGATGCTTCTATAAAAACGTATGCAGTCAGCTACAAGTCAGAGCTTTATCTTCAACAACAAAAAGACTCTAAAAGAAAAGCGAGGCAAATCTATAAATTATGTTCTACCTGTTAATTAATGTAACACCAGAAAAAGTGTGACAATAAATAGACAAAAATTGAACCATAGTTTGTTAGTAACAACCTCAGTATAAGTTAGTTGTGAAAATTTTTTTTTTATTTCTAGAAATAGCTTCATTTAAAAAAGACTCATAAGGGAATTAGATTGTAAACTCTAGCAACAGTTACATTTATTACTAAACTTTGCTCTGTATTTGTAACCTAGTAGCTCTCTTGAACTTTGGAGGTCTGTGTGATACCTGAGACTCCCAGTTAAGGTTCTCCAGCTCTAAGAATGCTAAATGGGGCGGCTGCCGTTGCTCAGCAGGCAGAGCTCTGACCTGACCTGCTGTGCAGGAGGTCTGGAGTTCGATCCCTGGTGCCTCCTGCCCATATGCAAATTAAAAAAAAAAAAAAAGAATGCTAAATGAAGCAGCATTAATTCTAAAAAGACACCTCCATACAACAACTGTTAAAGAAGCAAAAGGGAGAATCAAATTTCAATTGAAGAGTTGAGTGGAGCTAATCTAATTAAAGATTAGGGTGGATCAGAATACAAGGTAAAAAATATTATCTGTATTTTAAAACTTTAATTTCAATGACAGACCAAAAAAGAAAATTTATTTTATTAAAATTAAAAAAAAATTTTATAGCACACTATCTAATTTGACTTTTCTGGTTGTTCATTTAAACAACCTAATTCAGCTTTATTTAACATAGAACCTAGAATAAGGAATGAGATCCTGGTATTCTGTGTCAGTTAATATAATACCCTGATACATTCAAAGTGTTTTAGACATAAAATTAAAATCTGAGGGATGGTAGAAGGAAAGCATGAAACTATTAAACCTCCCCATTTGGGGGAATTCCTGCAATTCTCTCAAGCACTAAGGAGCTCCCAATTTACTTAAACTGTAATCAAGGAATGTTGCATGGGCTAAATCTAACTCTGTTTTTAGAAAACATAAATTATCCCTTTTTAAATTTATAATAGGGAGACCTGTGCTGGTTTAAAAGGATGTATGCCCCATAGAAAAGCCATGTTTTAATCAAAATCCCATTTCATAAAGGTAGAATAATCCCTATTCAATAATTATCTCCCTGGATGATGTGATGTAGTCGAGTGGTTGTTAAACTGGATTAGGTGATGACATGTCTCCACCCATTTGGGTGGGTCTTGATCGGTTTATTGGAGTCCTATAAAAGAGGAAACATTTTGGAGAATGAGAGATTCAGAGAGAGCAGCACCACAAAGCAGAGAGTCCACCGACCAGCTACTTTTGGAGATGGAGAAGGAAAATGCCTCGGAGCTTCATGAAACTGGAAGCCAGGAGAGAAAGCTAGCAGATGACGCCATGTTCGCCATGTGCCCTTCCAGCTGAGAGAGAAGCCCTGACTGTGTTCACCATGTGCTTTCTCACTTGAGAGAGAAACCCTGAACTTCATCGGCCTTCTTGAACCAAGGTATCTTTCCCTGGATGGATACCTTTGATTAGACATTTCTATAGACTTGTTTTAATTGGGGCATTTTCTTGGCCTTAGAACTGTAAACTAGCAACTTATTAAATTCCCCTTTTTAAAAGCCATTCCATTTCTGGTATATTGCATTCTGGCAGCTAGCAAACTAGAACAAGACCCATGAAAATAAACTCTAGAATATATGAGCCCTGCCTTACAAAAAGGAAATATGCCAATAAGCCAAGCCCTCAATCTCTTTTTTAAATTTATTTTTTATTATCAAACCAAAACAACATACAAACATGAACATACTTAACATACAAACATTCCGTGCATGGCGTACAATCAATGGCTCACAATATCATCACATAGTAGTATATTCATCACCATGATCATTTTTTAGAATATTTGCATCACTCCAGAAAAAGAAATAAAAAGAAAAAAGAAAAAAACCCACACATACCATACTCCTTACCCCTTCCTCTCACTGACCACTAGTATTTCCAACTACTCAATAGATTTTAACCTTTGTTCCCCCTATTTTTTTCTATACCCCTTACCACTCCTTTTCATTGTTCACTAGTATTTCAATCTACTCAATTTTTTTAACATTTGTTCCCCCTATTATTTATTTATTTTTAATGCATATTTTTTATTCATCTGTCAATATCGTAGATAAAAGGAGCACCAGACACAACGTTTTCACACTCACATTGACACACGGCAAAAGCTATGTCATTATACAATCATCTTCAAGAAGCATGGCTACTAGAACACAGCTCTATAGTTTCAGGCACTTTCCTCTAGCCTCTGTAATACACCTTAAACTAAAAAAGGGGATATCTATAAAATGTGTAAGAATAACCTCCAGGATAACCTCTCGACTCTATTTGAAATCTCTCAGCCACTGACACTTTATTTTGATTCATTTCTCTCTTCCCCCTTTCAGTTAAGAAGGTTTTCTCAATCCCTTGATGCTGAGTCCCAGCTCATTCTAGGATTTCCATCACACCTTGCCAGGGAAGTTTACACCCCTGGGAGTCATGTCCCACGCAGAGAAGGGGAAGGCAGTGAGTTTGCTTGCTGTGTTGGCAGAAAGAGAGATAGGCCACATTTGAGCAACAAAAGAGATTTTCTCAGGGTAACTCTTAGGCCTAATTTTAAGTAGGCTTAGCCTATCCTTGCGGGGATAAGTTTCATATGAACAAACCCCAAGATTGAGGGCTCAGCCTATTGATTTGGTTGTCCCCACTCCAGCCCTCAATCTTGAAGCTCATATTTATAAAACTTATTTCTGTGATGATGCAATGCCTAAGAGTCACCCCCGAAACCTCTTTGCTGCTCAAATGTGGCCTTTCTCTATGTCAAACTCTGCAAATAAACTCACTACCTTGCCCCCTACATGGGCTATAACTCAGCGGTAACATCCCAGGCACATAGAGTAGCAATGCTTTCTTGAGCAAAAAAGGGGAAAAGAAATAAAACAAAATAAAGTTTCAATGGTTAAGAGATTTCACATAGAATTAGGAGGTCATTCTGGAGGTTACTCTCATGTAGGTCTCAGCCAAACATTTGCCAACACTGTTCCTGAATCCTAAGTAACACCCTGGGTTCTATCTGAAAATCCATAAAAAATTATTTCCCCCAATGTGATAGAGTTATAAATCACCTCATCATAATCCTTCTGCTCCTTTTATTTAAACTTATAATTTTTCAATGTACTTGTTAAGTTTGTTGTTCTGACAGAAACTTGAAGTCTCTGGATTTTCCCTATGCCAGTTAAGCTCTGAAACCCAGAGGTACTAGTCTCTCCAGGAATAACAATCAGTTTCGTTCCTCTACCCCATAAGGTTGACATCCCCTTTTTACCATGATGAGGTCAGAGTGGCTGTCATCCAGATGTTCTCAAGATTGAGGGAGGAAAAAAAGAAAGGGGAAGAATTGTAACTGAGGAATTAAGATTCAACAAATAATTGTGATGACTGAATCATTATATAATGCCTTTTTCTTACTTTCTAGTATATACCCCAGTGAATTGCAGATTGTAAAAACCTTGTTACTGGCTCCACTTGTATTCTCTTACCCTGTTTTACAACTTTAGAGTCTTATGATCACAAAGATAACCCCTTGATTTTTTTTTTTTTTTTTTTTTTTTTTTGCGTGGGCAGGCACTGGGAATAGAACACAGGTCTCCCGCATGGCAGGCAAGAATTCTGCCACTGAGCCATTTCCCCCCCAACCCCCTACTATTAATGAAGGAACTTGAGTCAGTCCAGAACTAAGAGTTGACTATGATGTTTTGTCATTAAAATGGTTATTTTAGCTTAGTTCTAGCTTAGCTCCATTCCTTTACATGTGTAAATGAAGTTGTAACTTACGGATTTGTCTATTCTGATCATTTCACATAAATGGAATCTTATAATATTTGGCCTTTTGAATGTAACTTTTTCACGTAGCGTAATGTTTCCAAGATTCATCCATGTTGTAGATGTTTCAGTCCTTTGTTTCTTTTTATGGCCAAATAATATTCCATTGTATGGATATATCATATTTTGCCTATCCATGCATCAGGAGATGAACATTTGGGTTCTTTCTCCTTCTGGCTATTATGAATAGTGCTGCTATGAACATTTGTGTACATGCTATTGTGGGAACATATGTTTTCATATCTCTTGGATACATACCTAGGCCCCTTTTCCAGGTGTTCAGCAGGCAAATAGCTTCTTCTCATACAAGCCAAAGCCTTCTTGTAGTTTTGAGGACTGTGCCTCAAGTTCCTGAGCCCAATCCTGGCAAGTTAAGTCAAAATTCTAGTCAACCATCAGGACACACTTCATTCATTTAAGCACTCACTCTATAAATATTGATTCACTATCTATTATGTACCAGGCACTGTGCCACGTGCTAGGAATCCAGCAAAGAACAACGCAGGCAAAAATTCTTGCCCTCATGGAGCTTAAGATCTAAGGAGGGCAGTAAAGGAAAACATTATATGATGTGCTACGTTTCTTTTTGCAGGAATAATTAAATTCTACCTAAAAGTACTTATATATCTTGTTTGTTAGTTGGTTGCTTTATTTTCAAAAGTTTTTTTTTTTTCGAGAGGTTATCCTGGAGGTTATACTTATGCATTTTATAGATATCACCTTTTTAGTTTATGGTGTATTAGAGAGGCTAGAGGGAAGTACCTGAAACTGTAGAGCTGTGTTCCAGTAACCATGTTTCTTGAAGATGATTGTATAATGATATAGCTTTCGCAGTGTGACTGTGAGATTGTGAAAACCTTGTTTCTGATGATCCTTTTTTCTATGGTATGGACAGATGAGTAAAACATATGGATAAAAAATAAATAAATAATAGGGGGAACAAATGTTAAAATAAATTCAGTAGATCGAAATGCTAGTGATCAATGAAAGGGAGTGGTAAAGGGTATAGAAAAAAATAGGGGAAACAAAGGCTAAAATATATTGGGTAGATGGAAATACTAGCAGTCAATGAGAGAAGGGGCAAAGGTGTATGATAAGCATGAGTTTTTTTGTTTTTATTTCTTTTTCTGAATTGATGCAAATGTTCTAAGAAATGATCATGGTGATGAATATGCAACTGATGCTATTGTGAGTTATTGATAATATACCAAGAATGGAATAATACATGGTAAGAATGTTCGTGTTTGTATGTTCTTACGTTAAAAAAAAAAGTTTTTTTAAATCTCTACAATGGCACATGCAAAATTCTATAAAACTGAGATAATGCAGGTATAGTAGTTAGCACACCTGCTGTCATGCAATAAAAACTATCTCTATAGAGAGATATATTTGTCATGGTTATTTCTGTGTCCTCCCCATTCGTGCCTTCTTTTATCGGCTCTATATGTAGTTCTAAAATGGCTGTCTCAGATATGGAAGATGACCTGGTAAAATGCTGATTTGCAGTCTGGAGACCATGCCTCTAAGGATATGGCTGAGATAAGGAGGCAGCTGGGACATTCTGTTTTCAAGTCTGCTCCACAGTTGCCATAAATTCCTCAGGTCATCTTACTCAGTATGGAGCTCAGTAACATACTTGGGCTGTAGATTTTTTTTCCCCCTTCCATTCCTACCCTTAATTAGGGACTAAGTGGGTTCTGACACGCTTCTCCGTAAATGGAAGCGCGTCTTATGGGCTTTGGCTGGCACACAGACGGTGCAACAGCTGACGGTGGGCACAGCCAAATCTACAACTTTCTTAGTGCCACAAGACCCTGGATAAAATACCAAACTTTTCCGATCTTCTTGAATAAAATTCGGATCCCACCTACCTTACAAGATTGTCATGAGGATTAGAGACAGAGTTTTGAGCCACCCCCATCAGCCTCCCCAGGCCACTCCTCCAAAGGTGCCCTAAGTAAAAAGTGTGCTGGCTGGGTTCCGACAGCTTCACGAGAGATCTCTGGTACCCCTCTTCCAACCAGATTTCAGCCCCCAAATTTCTCCTGCTTCTCGGTGGACGCAGCTCCTAGGGTTGACACTTCACCGTAATAGCTACTTATTATTACTGTTTGCTGAAATGTCTTATATACATGTTCTCGGAATGCTAAGGTAAAAGGCTAACACTGAAGGGCTCTTCAGGGAGTTTCCCCGAGGCCAGCTGTCCTTGTAAAGAAGGATTTTATAAAGCTTAACAATAGCTAATTTTTCCTGCTTAATTTAGCTATTTACATATATTTTAGCTTCTGAATGATAAAAATATCTAGCAAAAGCATTTGTGTCCTTCACTGCTATGCACCTGCTGTGAGTTAAGAATTGTAAAAGAAAAGAGTAATGGGCCCCATCAGGCTAAAGATAAACAACC
>PVIY010046550.1:0-18401 GCA_004026745.1 Myrmecophaga tridactyla | reverse complement strand
TCTCTCTCTCAAGTGAGAAGGCACATGGCAAACACAGTCAGGGCTTCTCTCTCAGCTGGAAGGGTACATGGCGAATATGGCATCATCTGCTAGCTTACTCTCCTGGCTTCTGGTTTCATGAAGCTCCCCGGGAGGCGTTTTCCTTCTTCATCTCCAAAGGTCGCTGGTTTGCAGACTCTCTGCTTCGTGATGCTGCAGCATTCTCTGCTCTCTCTGAATCTCTCATTCTCCAAAATGTTTCCGCTTTTATAGGACTTCAGAAACTAATCAAGACCCACTCAAATGGGTGGAGACATGTCGTCACTTAATCCAGCTTAACAACCACTCTCGACTAAATCACATCAACCAGGGAGATGATCTCATTACATTTTCAAACATACAGTATTGAATAAGGATTATTCTACCTTTATGAAATGGGATTTATATCAAAACATGGCTTTTCTTAGGGGGCATACTTCCTTTCAAACCAGCACAATTTCTTTAACCAAAGGCACTTATAAAATCACCTGTGCTCAATTCTCTCATCTCACAAAGAAACTAAGACCCAAAATGTCAAAGTACATTGTCCAAGATCTTAAAGTCTGTTAGTAGTAGAATCAAGATTAGTATACAAAGTATTCCTACCTCATTTCTCCAATGTCAAAGATATAAAAAATTTGAAGTTGTGTTATAATTTTGAAAAATAAAATTATAAACCTTTAACAGACACATTTATTTACAAAAGCCCATACCCTTTAAAATGTTATGTTAAAACCAGTATCTTTTCGTTTCCTGGACCATGCACCCCCTGATCCACCAAAAAAAAAAAAAAAAAAATCAGTATCCTTGAAATCCTAGGATTGTTTCTTTTAAGCTCCAAAACCTTGACTATTAAACACTAACAAACATTTTGTAAAGACAAAACAGTAACTTCACTTTTATTTGAAAAAGCACTTTGAGTAAACATTTGCTCATTTATCATTCACAGTACAATGTATTTCAATGTAAACATTAGTTAATCAGGTTTTTAGAAAATCAGTTGAAATCACATTTTTGAAACATTTGAGCTAACTTTCCAATATTTCAAACTTGTGCAAAAATATTGGATTATATTTTTTATTGGATTTTTTAAAAGTTAGCCATTTCTATCATGGACAGTTGGAGCCTACAGTTCCTCCCCTTAAATGTATCAGAGCTGTGAGTGTCACAAGCAATAAAATGTGGCAGAAGGGACTTCCAAATTCCTAGTCCAAAGAATCGATGAACTTATGAAAATAACTGTTTGGTTTATGTCACTAAATTTGGAGTGTCCTATTACATAGCAAAAGTGATTGAAATAGCACATTAGATTTTTTATAATAAAAGCAAACAAAACTTTTCCCCCAGATTGTTCCTCTTTTTACAGCACTCTAAAGACATATACATTCCCCCCTCAAAAAAATACACAGACAAGAAAACATGTATGAGGAAATATAGACACAGAAATAAGCATACAAGAAAAATTATTATATAGTTTTACAATCATCTTCAAATATAAACTGATATTCTGTTACAGATGTGAAAATACCCCCAAAGGATAGTATGGAGGTACATTCATCAGCTTAGGATGCAGATGAGAACAGCAAAAATTATGTTGTTCTCAAAGTTGGTCAATTCCAGACTACTTTGTTCTGAATGTTCTTGCCTTTAACAAAGTTTATCTTAAAGCAATCATCTTCTGGTTTAGAATATACATAGGCTGTTCTCAGTAAAACAGGTTTGTCCTTGTTGATAACAGTTTACTATACTGACCTAGAGGGTTTGGGCGTTTTACCTTTTAAACAAAGGACAAACCCTGGGTATGCCTACACATAATGGTTGATTTTAAGCAAAAATGACAACTTCCCTAGTCCTTATCTGTATCTTTGATTTGCTTAGGATGAATGAAAGGACTAAATTAAAGAAGACAAAAGTCCTGAGAATAGTATTAGGCATAAAAGAGATATAATACCTCTAAAATCTAGTATTTGACTCATGATTGTATTGCTTAGTAGCAGCAAGGGAGGAAAATCAGACACTGACAATAATCATAGATTTCAAATCAGATTTTGTAACTTTTTGCAAACTAGTTTAAAAATTAAACATACTATGAAATGCAACAGTAATCTATTAATTATTATTTTTAATTTATTTATTTCAGTAATACAGAAATTATTTAGAAATACTTACCTTGATCAAATATTTTTCCCATCTGTCTGCTGTAACAGATTTGCCAATCTTCCTCATCAACTTTAAATGAAGCTCTACCAACTCTTTAGGTACTTAAAGGGAAAAAACAAAACAAAACTGTTAGCCAGCAAAATAACACATTTGTAAACATTTTAGATCATTAAAATAGAACTTTCCCCAGTCTTGAATCCATTTTCAAACTAGAGGCTGTTCAAATACGGCAGATTATAGGTTGCTGAGGACCAGCGAGAATAGGGGATGGAGTAGTTTCTTTTTGGGGTGATGAAAAGGTTAGGTAATGGAGATTGGTGATGGTAGCACAATATTGTCAATGTAATCAATACACTTGAATTGTATACCTGAAAGTGGTTAAAGTGGGAAATTCTGGTTTTACATGTTACTGCAATAAAAAGTTTTTTTAAATAAGATATTTTAGTTCTTTCCAATTTTTGAATCAGAAAAGCTTAAATTAAGGCAAGAAATGACTGAAAACCACTTTCTTAAAAATGATCAGAGATATTCAAGTTTTATTTCAAAATATCAAGTAAAAGCATTTTATAGTTCTAAAATTTCTAACCTTTTATTTCTCATGACACATATTTGGATTTTTTACTGAGACTCCAAATTCAGACCAAGATGTAGATAATAGAATTAGAAAGCATGCCGGTTTGAAAATATTATGTACACCAGAAAAGCCATGTTTCAATCCTGATTCAATCTTGCGGAGGCAGCCATTTCTTTTAATCCTGATTCATACTGTAGCTTGGAAATTTTCCATTAGATTATCTCCACAGAGATGTGACATATTCAGTTGTGGGTGTGATCTTTTGATTAGATGGAGATGTGACCCCATCCATTCCAGGTGAGTCTTGATTAGTTTACTGGAATCCTTTAAAAGCGGAAACATTCTGGAGTCAGAAACACAGAGCCCTACAGAAACAGAGCTCACTGAGAAAGACCTGACATAGATGCTTGGAGCCCAATTGCCATGGGATGTTAAGCAACCCAGAATGTGGAGAGAGCCAACAGGGATGAAAGCCAGCCCCAGAGAAACAAAGTGAGGAACCCCCACAGGAAGGGAGGCTGAAAGCAATGGTGCCCAGGAGCAAGGGACCAGCAGATGCCAGCCACATGACTACCCAGCTGACAGTGGTGTTTCTGACCCATTGATCTTTCTTGAATTAAGGTATCTTTCAACGGATGCCTTAGTTTGGACATTTTATAGGCTTAGAACTGTTAACTTGTGACTTATTAAATTCTCGTTTTTAAAAGCCATTCCAGTTCTGGTATACCGCATTCTGGTAGCTTGCAAACTAACAGAGAAAGGAATCAAGGAACATAAATTCTAAGTTCATATACACCTCAGAAACAGAGCCTAATGGTTTTCAAATTATTTCAGAGAATGACTATTCCAATCTATCCCCTACTTCTCCTAACTCAAAACCACCCTGAAATATAAAAACATTCTCCCATTCAACAAATTTCTGTGAGTCTACTATTAATATGCAAGAAATAGTTCCTGCCCTTAATGAGCCTATTTAAGTGAGTCTGCTTAGTGGGACACAGCACTGGATTGGTGGGTGAGGGTTGAGGGTGGAGTGGGAAGAAGGGAAAAAGGACATTATGTGGAGAAGAGCAGCTAAAAGCTAAAAGCCAAAGTAATGATGGAACTAAGGCATGGGCATAGAAAAAGGGGATGTCCTTATAAAAGCAGGTTAAGAAGTTTAGATTTCATTTACATTATTTATCTTAAAGTAAACCATGGACCATAGTTAATAGTACAATTATAAAACTGTTCTTTCATCAACTGTAACATATGTGCCAAACTAACACAACATGTTAATAACAGCGTGGTACATGGGAACTCTATTTTATGTATGACTGCTCTGTAAACATACAATTTCTGTAATTAAAAAAAAGTTTTAAGCAGGAGAGTGCTTTGCATTTTAGAAAGACCTCAGACTGAATTGAGAAATGTCTAGAAAACAAAGCTAATAAAAGAGAGTGGTAATTATGCAGTGCTAGAGAAAGAAGTCAAGAAAACAACCTAAGTAGTACATTGGCTTAAGAAACTGAGTAGATGCCAAATACAATGTCGTAGCAAGAAAAAGACTTAGATCAATTCTCAGCTCCTCCCCTTATACAGTGAGACCTAGATTCTGGTCAAATCCTTTAAACACTGAATTTCAGTTTCCTCATCTGTAACAAAAACCTGCACTGACTATCTCATAGAGGGTTAAAATAGTAAAACACTGTATAAAGTTAAAATACTTTTATTTCTATTGTGCTCCTTTTAGAATCAATCTCACTTTCAATTCCGCCTTCTCTCTTTATCCCAAATTCAGTAGTCTTAATGATCCTGTCTTCCTGTCTGACACCTACTCCCTATTTCTCCCAATTTTCCTAAGGTATCACTGTATTTCCTCATCTCAAAAACAACTAAGGGGGAAAAAATGAAAAACAAACAAACAAAAAACACAACAAAGAGCATTCTCATCCAAATTGATCTTCCAAAAAAAAAAAAAAAAACTGCTTTTAAGGCACTTCTCAGTACATAAGTATCTTTGATGGTTCCTAAAAACCTATATAAACTCATCCAAATGTCCTACCCTAGCCTCAGAGTCCCAATTAACATTCCAACCCTTCCCACTCACTTCTACACAGAATACCTTGATTGAAATCATACTGGCTTGTCCACTGACCACTAAACATATCCAACCCAAAACCTACCTGAGGCCTAATACCTACCTGAGCTTTATTCCAACCCTCCACCTTATTGTTTCCTTCTCACTCAATCACATTCATCTTTCAATGTCTGATCAGTGTAAATCCCAAAAGCCTCTTTGACAGCTTCCCAATGATTCCAGCACACAACTTCTTTCTCCTTAAAATGTCCACAGTATTCTTACTGTCTGTCTTAATGGTGTAACAACTGGCTAAATGTATAGCAGCACTGTTTTATGCCTATCTCCCCTACTACACAAGGCTTCCATACTAAATATTTTGAATCTATTGATACCATTTTTAAACACCCAACAGAAAACAAAATAAATATTTGCAATAAATACGTTTTAATCCAACTTTATAAATCCAGTAACTATTAGTTAAGACATACAGAAATAAAGACTACTTATTACCTGATTTGTTTATTAAAACAATGGGTCTAACAGCATTATCCAAGAGAAATATAAGGTGAGCCATATAATTTCAAATTTTCTAGTAGTCATAATTACAAACATAAAAGAGGTCAAAATCCTAGGGTGGAAGGCAGGCCACAGTGGCTCAGCAGGCAGAATTCTTGCCTGCCATGCAGGAGAACCGGGTTCAATAACTGGTGCCTGCCCATACAAAAAAAAAAATCCTAGGATGGTTATTACTAGAAATAATTTGAAAAATAAGTGCTGGTGAGGAAATAGAGAAATTGAAACTCTCATGCATTGTTGGTGGAATGTAAAATGATGTAGCTGTGGAAAACGGTTTAGCGGTTATTCAGAAAGGAAAGCATAGAATTACCATATGATCCAGTAATTGCACTCCTAGGTATACACCCTGAAGAACTGAAAGCAGAGACACGGATATATTTTCTGTACACTGAAGTTCATACCAGGATTATTCACAGTAACCAAAAGGTGGAAGCACTCCAAGTTCAACCAACAGATGACAGATAAAGGACAAATACTATATGATTCCATTTCTATGAAACACCAATAAGGAAATTTGTAGAGACAGAAAGTAGAAGAGGTTCCCAGGGGAAATGGGTAGTTATTACTTAATGAGGACAGAATTTCTGTTTGGGGGGTGAAAAAAGTTTGAACACAGATAGTGGTGATGCATACATGGTGGACAATCAATGGCTCACAATATCATCACATAGTTTATATTCATCACCATCATCATTTTTTGAACCTTTCCATCACTGCAGCAAAACAAATAAAAAGGGAGAAGAAAAAACTAACACACACCACAAAAACTAGCACATACCAAAGGGCTCACCCCTCCTTCTCATTGACCACTAGGTGTTTACATCTACCCAATTTATTTTATCCTTCAACCCCCTATTATTTATTTACTTATTTATTTATATCCATATTTTTAACTCATATATCCAAACCCTGGATATGAGAAACATCAGACACAAGATTCTCACAATCAAACAGTCGCACTGTAAACACTGTATCTTTCTACAATTGTCTTCAAGAATCTAGGCTACTGGAACACAGCTCAACAGTTTGAGGTACTTCCCTCCCGCCACTCCAATACATCATAAACTAAAAAGGTATATCTATATAGTGCATAAGAATAACTTCCAGGATAACCTGTCGACTCTGTGTGAAATCTCTCAGCCACTGAAACCTTATTTTGTCTCATTTTCTCTCTACCCCCTTTCGGTCAAGCAGGCTTTCTCGATCTCTTGATGCCAGGTCCTTGCTTATTCAAGGCTTTCTGTCCCAGGGTGCCAACGAGATTTACACCCTTGGGAGTTATGTTCCACACAGGAAGGGAGAGAAGGCAGTAAGTTCACATGCTGAGCTTAGAGAGAGATGCCACATCTGAGCAACAAGAGAGCTTCTCTGCAGGTGACTCGGCCTAATTTTTAGTAAGCTTAGTCTGTCCTATTCAGGAATAAGTTTCACAGGGGCAAACCCCAAGATTGAGGGCTCAGCCTATTGATTTTGTTGGCCCCACTGCTTGAGAGAATATGAGGAATTCTCCAAATGAGGAAGTTGAACTTTCCCCCATTTCCCCAAGGAGACTTTGCAAATACTTCTTTACTCACTGTTCAAATCACTCTGGGATTTATTGGGGCATCACATTAACCTGGACAAATCTAAAAAATCTCATGCCCTATTCAAGGTTCCATGTACTTATGGCCTTCAATTAAATTGTCTATACACATTAAATTAGGAAATGCACTAGTCAAAACATAAATTTTGTAGCAAATAAACACTTCCTGCTTTAGTCTCATGCAGAAGTTGAACTTTTAAAATATGAATGACCATCTATTTTCAACACCCTGCGATACTGACATTCCTTTGCTCTTCCTCGTGCAAAAACATTTCTTATTTGTTCATTTAGTCACTATCATTGTACACTCAAGTAATTCCTAGATTATACCATCTCAGTCTTAATCGTCTCTCACCTTCTGGTTTCTTATGTTCCCCCAGCCCTCCTCCCTCTATCAGTCTCACATCCAGTTTCATTCAGTGTACTTACATGATCTGTGCTACACTCAGGTAGTATTGTATTATCCATCTCTGAATTTTTATCATCAGTAAAACACAGATACTGCTGTACAATCTGTATCCCTTCAGCTCCAACTACCCAATCTCTACCCTATTTCTATCTTCTGATAATCTGTGTTCTTAACTGAAATTCTCCAAGTTAAATCATTAATGTTAGTTCATATCAGTGAGACCATATAGTACTTGTCCTTTTCATTCTGGCTAATCTCACTCAGCATAATGTCCTCAAGGTCCATCCATGTTGCTACATGCTTCATAACTTTATTCTGTCTTGCAGCTGCACAATATTCCATCATATGTATATACCACAGCTTGTTTAGCCACTCATCTGTTGATGAGCATTTGGGCTGTGTCGATATCTTAGAAATTGTAAATAACACTGCTATAAACATTGGTGTGCAAATGTCCGTTCATGTACTTGCCTCATGTCCTCTGAATAGATACTACCAATGGTACTGCTATATAATATGACAATTCTATACTTAGGTTCCTGAAGAACGGCCTTCCACAAAGGTTGTACGATTTATATTCTCACCAACAGTGGATAAGTGTCCCTCTCTCTCCACATTCTCTCTAGCACTTGTTGTTCTTTGTTTTATTAATAATGGCCATTCTGGTGAGTATGAGATGGTATCTCATCGTGGTTTTCATTTGCATTTCCCTAACAGCCAGAGAAGTCGAGCATCTTTTCATGTGCCTTTTAGCCATAAAAAATTTCCTCTTCTGAGAACTGTCATGTCTTTTGCCCATTTTGTAATTGGGTTGTCTTTTTGTTGTTGAGTTGAACCATCTCTTTATATATTCTGGACACTAGACCCTTATCTGATATGTCATTTCCAAATATTGTTTCCCATTGTGTAACCTTTTTTACTTTCTTGACAAAGTTCTTTGATGCATGTAAGTGTTTAATTTTGAGGAGTTCCCATTTATCTATTTCTTTCTTCAATGCTCGTGCTTTGGGTGTAAGATCTAGGAAACTGCCTCCTATTACAAGTTTTATAAGACATTTCCACACATTTTCTTCTAAAAGTTTTATGGTCTTAGCTCTAATGTTTAGGTCTTTGATCTATTTTTAGATAATTTTTGTATAGGGTGTGAGATACAGATCCTCCTTCATTCTTTTGCATGTGGATATCCAGTCTTCCAAGCACCATTTATTGAAGAGACTGTCCTGTCCCAGGTAAGTTGGCTTTACTGCCTTATCAAAGATCAATTGTCCATAGATGAGGGGTCTATATCTGAACACTCTATTTGATTCCATTGGTCAGTATATCTATCTTCATGCCAGTACTATGCTGTTCTGACCACTGTAGCTTCATAAAACACCTTAAAGTCAGGGAGTGTGTGACCTCCAACTTCATTTTTCTTTCTCAAGATATTTTTAGGTATTCAGGGCAACCTGACCTTCAAAGTAAATTTGGTTATTGGTTTTTCTATTTCTGAAAAGTAAGTTTTTGGGATTTTAACAGGTATTGCATTGAATCTATAAATCAGTTTAGGTAGAATTGGTATCTTAACTATATTTTGTCTTCTAATCCATGAACATTGTATGCCCTTCCATTTATTTAGATCTTCTGTGATTTCTTTTAGTAATTTCTAGTAGTTTTCTTTGTATAGGTCTTTTGTATCCTTAGTTAAATTTGTTCCTAAATATTTTATTCTTTTGGTTGCAACTGTAAATGGAGTTTTTTCCTTGATTTCCTCCTCAGATTGGCCATTACTAGTGTATATAAATACTACAGATTTTTGAGTGTCGATCTTGTAACCTGCCACTTTGCTGTACTCATTTATTAGCTCCAGAAGTTTTGCTGTGAATTTTTCAGGGTTTTCGACATATAGTATCATATCATCTGCAAACAGTGAGAGCTTTACTTCTTCTTGTCGAATTGCTCTGACTAGAACTTACAATATTGAATAACAGTTGTGATAATTGACATCTTTGTCTTGTTCATGATCTTAGGGAGAAGCTTTCAGTCTTTCCCCACTGAGGATGATGTTAGCTGTGGGTTTTTCAAATATTCCCTTTATCATGTTGAGGAAATTCCCTTCTACTCCTAGCCTTTGAAGTGTTTTCAACAAAAAAGATGTTGAATTTTGTCAAATGCCTTTTCTGCATCAATCGAGATGATCATGTGGTTTTTCTGCTTTGATTTGTTGATAAGGTGTATTACATTAATTGATTTTCCTATGTTGAACCATCCTTGCATACCAGGGATAAATCCAACTTGGTCATGGTGTATAATTCTCTCAATGTGCTGCTAGATTCGATTTGCAAGAATTTTGTTGAGAAATTCTGCATCTATATTCATTAGAGAGGTTGGACTGTAATTTTATTTTCTTGTAGTATCTTTGTCTGGCTTTAGGGTGATGTTGGCTTCATAGAATGAGTTAGGTAGCCTTCCCTCCTCTTCAATTTTCTTGAGGAGTTTGAGCAGGATTGGTACTAATTCTTTCTTGAATGCTTGGTAGAATTCACATGTGAAGCCATTTGGTCCTAAACTTTTCTTTTTGAGGAGCTTTTTAATAACTGATTCAATTTCTTTACTTGTGATTAGTTTGTTGAGGTTGTCTATTTCTTCTCGAGTCAATGTTGGCTGTTCATACCTTTTCTAGGAAGTTGTCCATTTCATCTACATTGTCTAGCTTATTAGCATAAAGTTGTTCATAGTATCCTCTTGTTACCTCCTTTATTTCCACGGGGTCAGTGATAATGTCCCCTCTCCCATTTCTGATTTTATTTATTTGCGTCCCCTCTTTTCCTCTTTTTGTCAATCTTGCTAAGGGTCCATCAATCTTGCTGATCTTCTCAAAGAAACAACTTCTGGTTTTGTCAATTTTCTGAATTGTTTTCATGTTCTGAATTTCATTTATTTCTGCTCTAATCTTCATTATTTCTTTCCTTTTGCTTGCTTTGGGGTTAGATTGCTGTTCTTTCTCTAGTTCTTCCAAGTGAACAGCTAATTCCTCGATTTCTGCTCTTCCTTCTTTTTTGATATAGGCATTTAGGGCAATAAATTTCCCTCTTAGCACTGTTTTGCTGCATCCCATAAATTTTGATATGTTGTGTTTTCATTTTCATTTGCCTCGAGATATTTACTGATTTCCCTTGTAATTTCTTCCTTGACCCGGTGGTTTAAGAGTGTGTTCTTGAGCCTCCATATATTTGTGAATTTTCTGGCATTCTGCCTGTTAGTGATTTCCAATTTCATTCCTTTATGATCTCAGATAGTGTTCTGTATGATTTTAATCTTTTTAAATTTATTGAGACTTGCTTTGTGACTCAGCATATGGTCTATCCTCGAGAATGAACCATGAGCACTTGAGAAAAGATGTATCCTTCTGTTGTGGGGTGAAATGGTTTATAAACGTCTGTGAAGTCTACTGGATTTATTGCATTATTCATATTCTGTTTCTTTATTGATTCTATATCTACCTATTCTATCCATTCATGAGAGTGGGTAACTGAAATCTCCAATTATTATGTTAGCTGTGTCATTTCTCCTTTCAGTGTTTGCCTCATGAATTTTGGAGCACTCTGGCTGGGTGCATAAGTACTTATGATTGTTATGTCTTCTTGCTGAATTGTTACTTTTGTTAATACATAGTGTCCTTCTTTGTCTCTTTTGTTTCACATTTGAAATCTAATTTGTTGGATATTAGTATACCTACTCCTGCTCTTTTCTGATTGTTGTTTGCATGAAATATCTTTTCCCAACCTTCACCTTCAACCTATGTTTGTCCTTGGGTCTAAACTGCGTTTCCTGTAGACAGCTTATAGATGGGTCCTGTTTTTTAATCCATTCTGCCAGTCCAGGTCTTTTGTTTGTTAAGTTTAATCCATTAACATTTAGTGTCATTACTGTAAGGGCAGTACTTCTACCATTTTGTCTTTTGGATTTTGTATGCCATATTGTCATGGTCAGGTTCATGTGTCAACTTGGCCAAGTTGTGGTACCTGTTTGCCTGGTTGGACAAGTGCTTGCCTGTCTGCTGCAATGAGGACATTTCATAGAAATAGATCATGATCATGTCAGCTGCATCCACAGGTGATTCCATCAGCCAAAGGGGAGTGTCTTCTGCAATGAGTCATGCTTAATCTAATCATGGGGAGCCTTTTAAGGAGGATTCAGAAGAGACAGGCTCTATTCCTGCTTCGGCTGGTGAGTCTCCTGTGGAGTTCATCCAGACCCCCCATCAGAGTTGTCAGCTTTACAGCCTGCCCTGCGGATTTTGGACTCTGCATTCCCACGGTCACGTGATACACTTTTATAAATTTTGTATTAGCAAGTGTTCCCTGTTGATTCTGTTTCTCTAGAGAACCCTAACTAATACACATATCTAATTTTTTTCTTTACTTTTACTGATAGTCTTTATTTCTAAACTCTTCTCCCCATCTCTCTCTCCTGTCTTTTCCCATCTGTCTCTAGTGCTCCATTTAGTATTTCTTGCAGAGCCAGTCTCTTGATTACAATTTCCCACAGTGATTCTTTTGCCTGAAAATGTTGTAATTTCCCCCTCATTTCTGAAGGATAATTTTACTGGATATAAAATTCTTGGTTGGCAGTTTTTCTGTTTTAGAATGTTAAATATATCAACCCACTGTCTTCTCACCTCCACGGTTTCTGCTGAAAAATCTACACGTAGTCTATTGGGCTTCTGCTGTGTGTGATGGACTGCTTTTCTCTTGCTGCTTTCAAAATTCTCTTTCTCTGACATCTGACATTCTGATTAGTGTCTTGGAGTATGTCTGTCTGGACCCATTTTGTTTGTCGCATGCTCCATTTCTTGGATCTGTAATTTTATGTCTTTCATAAGAGTTCGGAAATTTTCAGTGACAATTTCCTCTATTAGTCTTTCTCCTCCTTTTCTCTTCTCTTCTCCTTCTGGGACACCCACAACATGTATATTCATGTGCTTCATGTTGTCATTCAATTCACTGAGTCCCTGCTCATACTTTTTCATTCTTTTCCCCATCTTTTTGTTTGCTTGTTGGATTTCAGGTGTCCCGTCCTCCCAGTTCACTAATCCTTTCTTCTGCTTCTTGAAATCTAACACTGTAGGTTTCTGTTGTTTTTTCATCTCTTCTGCTTTATCTTTCATTCTCATACGTTCTGTCATTTGTTTATTCAGACTTTCAACTTCTTTTTGTTCACCCATTGCCTTCTTAACATCCTCCCTCAATTCAGTGATATGATTTTTGATGACATTTTCCATGTGGATTTGAACATCCTGAATTAGCTGTTTCAACTCCTGTATCTTATTTGAATTGTTGGTCTGTTCCTTTGACTGGGCCATGTCTTCAATTTTCCTAGTATGATTTGTTATTTTTTGCTGGCTTCTAGGGGCATTTAGTTTCCTAATTAGTTTATTCTGGAGATTGTTTTCACACTTTTACCTAGGATTTTCTCGTTGGATGGCTCTGTTCTCTACCTCTTCTTTGACATCCAGTTCAGCTTATTCTAGACCTCTAGCACAGGTTTTGTTTAACAGATCAGAATTTTTCAGTTTTTGTTTTCTTGTTTCTTGCCCTGCCTCTACAGAGCCTTTTTTTTTTTTTTTTTAACCCTTAGGAGGGTCTACTTAGATATTATAGGCCCCAGTAAGATAGATTTTCCCAGACCAGTCTAGCCTCCTCTCAGGAGGGAAGAGTCAACTGCATCAGTTTTCCCTGTGGGTGAGACCCAGCAGTTGACAAACTTTCATATAAAGCCTCTAGACTCTGTTTTTCCTATCCTTCCCAGCATGTGGTGCTTGTCTGTCTGCGGGTCCCAGCAACATAAAGTGACGTGGTACCTTTAACTTCCGCAGAGTCTCCCTGCTGGGGGCTGTGGTTGAGACAGAGAAGTTGCATGCTGGCTTTAGTTGCTTCAGTTTTCCAGTCCCTGGGATCTAAATTCCTTGAGGGAGGGATTTCACCTGAGCTGGGCCCCACCCCTCTCCTGGGTAAAACAGAGCCTTGAGGGAATTAACTCCTTTCATCTGACCAGCCTCTTTGTCTGTCAGACAAGCTTAATCCTACCCCTGCCTGGGCCAGCTGGAGCCTGAGATACCATGCAGTTGTATCTAACATGCAGTTAAGCAGTAGAAACAAAGAAAAAAAAATCCTTTTCAGAGCAGAACCCCTGTTCTATGGTTTGTTAATCAAGAGCTTAAGTTGGTACGTTGCTCTATGTATCTCCAGGTCCTACATGTCCAGACCTTTTCAAGTATTTTGTGCTGTCCGATCCAAAAAAACTGTTTTTTAAGCCCCATCAGCCCTGCCCCATCTGCATCAGGACAAAAATTAATAACTTCACCTCTTATTCGAGTTTTATTCTGAACTGGGGCCTATTTTCAGTAGTCAGAATTAGTTAATTAGTTCCACAATTGGAGCTTGGTTGAGCTCAGCCCCTGCTGCTAGTAAAGTCTGTTTCCTTGCCCTTCTGGGAACCAGCCTGTGGGGGAGGGGCGCCGAATTCCATGGCCTGGGGGACTCATGGTTCTGGGTGGGAACGCAGCTGGTTCAGCTTGTCCAGACTGGTGTACGCTGTGTGTCTGGTCACTGATGCGGCCCCAGCAGTTGTTCTGTACTGTTCCTGGCTATTTACTAGCTGGTCTGGAGGATGAACTAAATTCCACACCTCACTAAGTTGCCATCTTGGATCCAAATCGAGATTAACTTTAAAGATACATTTTTATTTAACAAGGTGTCCAAATAGTTATTTATCAACTTGTAATCAATACGAAACCTTGAGATATTTTACAGCCTTTTAAAATAACGAGTATGCAAAGCACATTGTGCATTTTATATCTACAGCACATTTTAATCCATATTACCACAATTCAATGCGCAAAGAGCCATGTGGATAGTGACTACTACTGGTTAGCACAGGGCTATCATGTTTACAACTAAAATTTATAATGAATGATTAGCTAACATAATTTATCTATCTATCTACTTATTTGGTTACAAATAGAATTGAGAAACTGATAAACTTTAAGGATACTACCAGTTCCTACTACTTTGTCAACTGAAGACAAACAGGCAAAAATTTCAACAGAAAAATGAATCCACATTAATGTTAAATTAAAAATAAAAAATTTTCTGCACTTTTCATTCAACAAAGCAGTGCTGTCTATTCAGAATAACTTTCTGTAAATATGGAAATGTTCTATATCTCCACTGTCCAATTCAGTAGCACTAGCTACTATGCTTACTGAGTACTTGATATGTGCTAATAAAATCAAGGAACAGGACTTCTAATTTTATTTATTTTTAAGCAATGTTTAATGTATTGTTAAATATATAATATAATGTAATATAATATAATATAAATATAAATATAACTTAAATAGCCACATATGGCCAGTGGTTATGGTTTTGCACAGTGCAGCTATAAAAGTTGATCATATTTTTAAAAAACATGATGATTTTCCAAAACACAAACTTTATATCTCTAAATTCATTCATCACCTAGAACATTTTATAAACAGGCTCATTTCCAGTATAATTACATACTTAGGTAATTACAACTTCCTTCTAAAGATTTATTTATCCTTTTCATGTTGCACTGTAAAATGCAGCTTTTGTCCCAACTGAACCAAGATTCTCAACCTTTTCACGTGATAGACCTGATATATAACCTTTAACAGATCCAGTCTCTCAAAATGCCTCAGATGGTGAAAGATTTTGAAACAGAAGAAAAGGTCAGAAGCTTTGTGAATTCATGAAGAACCTGCCAATATGATGTAGGTATGAAGCAGCAGAAAAGTGGGAGAGTTCCAGAATGCACTATTGAACTAATCATCTAAAGACAGTCTACATTCTAACACTTTTCTCAGCATCTTCTCAGCACCAAGTCTTAAGTATGCTGTTTCTGCAATTCTAGTCTGTTATACAATTCTGCTTTTGAATAACAGAAATTTACAGCAACTCATAATGACTAGACATAATTTTTTCCATTCCTCAATAAATTCTTTTACTTAAATTACTTCTAGATTTACAAGCAGATAAATACTTAGTCACAAAAACAGGTGACTTTATCTAGGATATTAATAAAAGTACATTGATTTCAGATGCAGTGATGAAAAACAAGCTTACAATAAGCTCCGGCTTACTGCCCAGATTTTAGAAACTGTTAGGCGAGCACAGTTCAAGCAGTAATGAAACTGGTCCCACAGGCCACTGGATCCTTAGAATCACTGTCATGTATTCATATACCTTACTTTTAAAGAGTTCACTTAATAAATCATCCTGAAGTTTTCTTCAAAGCATATAAAGGGCTCAAGATTAATAACAGCAACTTAAACCACTATCTGTAAAGGAGGACCACAGAGATGCCAGGCAGGAGTAAGTGACTAAGGTCAGCTCATCACATTACAGAAAAAAATAAATCCAAGAATAGCTATTATGCAGGCAAACAAAATTTGATCAAATTTAGGTTTTTAAATTACATTTAGCATTATATTGCTGACTCCACTGACCCACTCCCCCCAGTGAAACTGGTGAAAAATAAAGAAAAACAACTAACTCAAAACCTGTGGAAATGGTCCTAAGAGTAAACAGCAAGGGAAGAAAACATCTATTCAAGAAACTCTACAAAAGTTGAGTAAGAAAGGTGAGAATATGTGCTTATGGGCAGAGGACTAATGCCTACTGTGCCCTTCCAGCTCAGCAAGGCAGTCTCTGCTCCAGACTGCTATAGCCAAGATCACAGGGCTCCCCCTACACTGAGCTCCCAACCAGAGGGCTTTTTTTTTTTCAGGAGGAACAGGACTCCAACATTTCTCCATCTTCGCCATCTGCCAGAGGCTGAGACTAACTCTTGGTCAAGTGTGGTTGAGAAGTGGGAGTTCCCTTCTGAAACCCTCAGGCTTACAACAGAGACTATACCTTGGGTCTGGATTGCTGAGAATACTGTGGCTTCACAGACCTAGCACTGATTTGCGAGATGAACTAACACCAATGATTTACAAACTGTTCCAAAATATAGAAGAGGGAATATTTTCCAATTCATCTTAACAGGCCAGTATTGCCCTAATACCAAAGCCAAAGAACCCACAAAAAAACTACTAGAACTAATGGAGTTCAGCAAGGTTGCAGGATACATGATCAATACACAAAATTCAATTCCTTTATACTCACAATGAATAATCTGAAATGATATCGAGAAATTCCATTTACAACAGGATGCAAAAGAATAAAATAGGAATAAATGCAATCTAAAAACTATAAAAACATTAACAATCTAAATAAATGGGAAAGAAAAAGAACATATTCTTGCATTGGAAGACATAACATAGCGAAAAGAGCAATATTCCCCAAGCTGATATACAGATTCAATGCAATCCTATTAGCATCCTAGCTGACTTCTTTGTAGAAATTGACAAGCTAATTCTAAAATTCAGATGGAATGGCAAGGGGCTCACAATAGAAAAAAACAATCTGAAAAAGAGAAAGTGTGGAGGAATTATATGCACGTATTTCAAAACTTACTACAAAGCAGCAGTAATCAAGACAGGGTGGCAATGGCTTAATGACAGAAATTTGTAGATTAATGGTCTAAAATTTATAATCTAGAAATAAACCCATGTAAATATGGTCCGCTGATTTTCAACAAGGGTGCCAAGACCATCTGATGAGGAAAGGATAGTCTTAAATAAATGGTGCTTGGGACAACGGGCTGTTCATATGCAAAGACTGAAGTTCTTTGCATATGAAGTTCTACACCATATACAAAAATTAACTGAAAATTGATTAAAGAACTAAATGGAAGAGGTAAAACTACAGAACTCTTAGAAGAAAATACAGGGTAACTCTTTATGGCTTGGAGTTGGCAATGGGTTCTCAGACATGATTCCAAAACCACATGCAACAGAAAGATGCATTAATTGTACTTCATCATAATTAGAAACTTGTGTACTTGAAAAGACACTATCAAGAAAGGGAAAAGCAACGCACAAAACAGAAGAAAATAGTTGCAAATCACATGAAATATTATTTGACATAAAAAAGAATGAAGTACTGATACATGCTACAGGTAGATGAATCTTGAAAATGTTATGCTATTAAGTAAAAGAAGGCAGTCATAAAAGACCACATATTGTAGGATTCCATTTATACTGTTTCTAGAATAAGCAAATCCATGGAGCCAGGAAAGATGACCAATAGAGAATAGGAGAAAATATCTGCAAATCATAAATCTGATAAGGGACTTAAGAACTCTTAAAACTCAAAAATAAATTATAAATAACCCTATTTAAAAATGAGAAAGATTCTAAATAGCCATTTCTCCAAGAAAGATATGCAAATAGCCTATTAAGTACATGAAAAGGTACGTGAAATTATTAGTCATAAAGGAAGTGGAAATCAAAACCACAATGAAATACAACTTCACACACACAATAGGATGGTTAGAATTAAAAAGTCAGATAAGTACACGCTGTTGCCAAAAGCATGAAGAAAACTGGAACCCTCATTCACTGAAGGTGGGAATGTATAATGGTGCAGTCACTTTGGAAAACAGGAAGTTCCTTAAGTGATTAAACATGGGGTTACCGTATGACCCAGCAAGTCCTAGGTATACGTCTGAAAACAAATGTTCAAACAGAAACTTGTACTTAAATATTTATAGAAGCACAATTCATAATAGCCAAAAGGTAGAAACAATTCAAATGTTGATCAACAATCTAATGGATAACAATATGTGGTATATCCACATGATGGACTATTTTCTGACCATTAAATGGCATTTATTAAGTTACAAGTTTACAGTTCTAAGGCCATAATAATGTCTAAACTAAGGTATCCAGACAAAGATACCTTAACTCTTAAGAAAGGCTGATGTCTCTCTCACATGGGAAGGCACGTGGCTGGCATTTGCTGGTTCTTGTTCCCAGCTCTGTGGCTTCCAGCTTCTGATTCCAGTGGCTTCCTCTCTAAGTTCCTGTGGGTCCACACACAGCAGTTCTGGGGCAAAACTCTGGGTTTCA
>PVIY010046549.1:0-18396 GCA_004026745.1 Myrmecophaga tridactyla | reverse complement strand
GGAGGGACCACAACAGAGAGGCTGGAACCGGGGCTGCGGTTCTGATGGGGCTGTGAAGTGACAGCAGCGGGATCCTGACCTGACGCGTCCCTTCTCTTTGCAGTATGTGCCAACAACCGGGGTAATCATTGAGATCCACAGCAAACGCGTCCAGATATATGGCGCGTACCTCCGCATCCATGCCCACTTCACGGGGCTCAGGTGAGGCACCGCTCGAGCAGACCGCAGCAGCTCTCCAGGTGCTGCCCTTATGCAAAGAGGATCCCTAAGGATAGGCAATAGGTTTTACAGAGCAGCAGTCAAATCTGCTGCCAACCAGAGGCTCTTAATCCCGGCTGCACATCTGCATTCCTTGGGGGAGCTTTTACAAAACATTCATACCTGGAGCTCTCCCCCAGATAAGCTGAACCAGAATCTCTTGGGTCCACATCTGGGCCAGAAAATCCCTGTGTGCAGCCAGAGTCTTGCACATTTGGCTCACCGAGAGTTGGGGTGACTCTTGAGGGACAGCCACAATTTGAGGCTGCTGCCTGTGGCCCCTGTGAGACTGCCCTTAGGTCCTTGGCTTAATTAGAACCTCATGCAGCCCAGCAGCCCCACATCTGGACTGTGGTAACTGCATGGGAGGAGGCGGGGTGGGGTGGGCCAGGGGCCAGCTCTGGCCAGGCTCATGTGAGCGGCCCCAGAAACTTTTGCTGGCAAGTGGGAAACCTGATGTTCTCCAGTAACTGCCACTCCCTTCCTGTCCTGACTTCCTGCCTCAGGTACCTGCTGTACAGCTTCCCGATGACCTCCGCCTTCGTAGGCGTCGCCAGCAACTTCACCTTCCTTGTCATCATTGTGCTCTTCAGCTACATGCAGTGGATGTGGGGGGCCATCTGGCCCCGACACCGCTTCTCTTTGCAGGTCGAAAGGGGCAGGGACCCCCCCCCGCCCCATTCCCCCTCTCCCCACCACCACCCCCTCCAAACCTTGTGATCTTTCTTTGCCCGTGAAGTGGGCCGAGGCCTGTTGGAGGGTTAGGGGATGAGGCCGTTGGTCCCCGAGGAGAGGGACAGTCCGTCGTCCCTGCTCAGTAGTGTCTCCTCCACAGGTTAATATCCGGAAACGAGAGAGTTCCCCAAAGGAAGGCCCACGGAGACTCCCCACCCACCAGCCAGGTAAAGGTGATGGTAGGAGGTGGGCTGGCCCAGGGTGCGTGTTCTTGGGGCTTTGAAGGCACTCGCCTACTGAGCTGAGGATCAGAGGAGAGGCTGAAGGAGGCTAAGTTGCCGTCCAGGCACAGCCATCCGAGCCCTGCCCGGTCCTCTACCCGCTTTGGAGGTACAGGGTCCCAAGGCCAGGAGGAGCTAACGCAGCAGTCAGGTGTTACAGAGGATGGGGACAATCATGAAGACCCCTCAGGGGCAGGTATGGTTCTGGGGCAGCAGGAGCCTCCCTTCTAGCCTGCCTCCTCCTTGGCCCTCCCCTTCGACCTCTTCTGATCTGACCTCTGCTGTAGAGGGTCAGCTGTCCGAGGAGGAGAAGCAGCAGCAGCCCCTGGGCGGTGAGGAAGAACAGGAGCCAGAGGCCAGTGATGGTGAGGGGCACCCAGCCCAGGACCTGGGTGGGGTGGGGTGGGGGCTGAACCCTAGAAGAAGCAACACGGATGCTTCTAGATGCTTAACTGGATGTGGGCCGGAACCCCTGGTTGTCTGATTTCCCATTCCGGATTTTGTGGTTCCCGCCCCTCTCCAAGGCTCAGGCTCCTGGGAAGATGCAGCCCTGCTGACAGAGGCCAACCTGCCTGGCCCTGCCCTTGCCCCCGAGACCCTGGGCAGCTCTGAGCCCTCTGCGGGCACTCTCCGGCAGCGCCTCACCTGCTCTAGTTCCTGAAGAGAAGATTCTGGGCAGGTTCCGTACACTCCAGCACTTTTCCCACCTCCCCCCACCCCCCGCCTGTCTCCTGTTTTCCCTCCCCCCCAATAAAGTATTTTCATGCCAGCTGCCTTCCCCTGACTCTTTGAAAATGGATCCAGAGCCATTACTTAAAAAGCACATGTTTCCTGATGGAAGGAGTTTGTCTTGCCAGGGGCTCCCAACGGGGCAGAACTCAGGACCCTGGGGTCTGCGAGGCACAGCTGTTTCCATTATAGGCCTGGGAAGTCCAGGGAGAGAGAACCTATCCTGACCCCTAGCAGGCGTCCCTCCTCATCCACGTGACTCTCTCTCTCTCTCTCTCTCTCTCTCACACACACACACACACACACACACACACACACCCGCTCTGGGGAGAGGGATAGTGGAGGGTGGGTCTGAAGAACCAGGATACGCCATTCTGGTGTCTGCATCCCTCCCTTTCTCTGTCCATTGGGAGGAAGAAGACAGGAAATGACTGTCATGGATGTGGCATCATTTATACAGAAACAGCCCTCTGTAGCCCAGAGCCCCCGCTGCCCCACAGCTGTTTTCTCTCAGCGGCCAGGTGGGGCCCTCTCCCTGCTGCTCCCCTCGCTCCCTCACATAGCTTCAGCCTCTGGTTCAGCTCCTGGCCTCTCTCCACACCCAGGCATCCTGGCTTCCAGCTTAAACCGCCCGCATGTGGCTCCCCCCCAGCCCCAGCCCTGTGACTCAGGCCCTCTGAGGGGAGCAGCCCTCCTCTTGGCACTCGCCACCAGGGAGGGGCGGCAGGGGGAGGGGGCTACGTGGTGACATCACAACTGAGGTATAAAAGCTTCTAGCCCAAAGAGAATTGAAATTGAAGGCATCGGTGCAGCCTACCCGCGAGTCGGCAGACCCCAAGGCCTGCTACCCAAAGACGCCCCGGTGCAGATTCCTACTGCGCCAAAGCCTTACCCACCGGTGAGGGGCTGCCGTGGGCCTGGGAGGAGTGGGGAGAGGTGAGAGACGGGCAGGGGCCCGGGTGCCCTGGACGGGATGGGGTCCAAAGCAGGTGGGGAGCGAGGATCCCAGGGCCCTTACTTCCCTCCCCTTTCCATCTTTTCCTCCCTTCTCACTCGGCCTCCTCTCTGGGTTACACATAGGTTATTTGCTGATACTTGTTTGCCTAAGCTCTTTTTTCTGGAAATTATTCTCTTCACTGGGCTGAGTCCATCAGTGCCGCCTTTCCCCCAGCACCTTGCTTGTTCATTAACTGTTTCAGCCACTCCGTGCGTCACTGGCCTCACGTCTTCTCTGATCCTCTTGTGTAGCAGACCATATGTTATTCTTTCCCATCCCAAACCAAGACACACTGTCTGGATTCAGAGGTCGGGGGACAAAGAAACACATCTGTCTCATTCCCACCTCTCTGTTATTCCCATCTCGGCCCCTACTTGTGCTTCCCCGTCTGCAGAGGTTCGGTTGGCCCAGAGGCCCTGGAAAGCATGGGGGTGAACCCCTCCCCACTCACCTCCTTCCCTTCCAGACCCCATGCCGGGCTCTCCCCATCATCTGTGGCTCCTGGCTGTGACTCTCTCCTTGGTTCCCGGAGCCCAGCCCTTGGCTCCTCGAGATTTCCAGGAAGAGGAGGAAAATGAGACCCTATGGTCACCTTTGCCGCCTGTCCCCTGCGACTACGACCGCTGCCGCCACCTGCAGGTGCCCTGCCACGAGCTGCAGCGGGCTGGACCCACGGCCTGCCTCTGTCCGGGGCTCTCCAGCCCTGCCCAGCCACCGGACCCGCCGCGCCTGGGGGAAGTGCAAACAGTGGCCGAGGAGGGCCGCGCTGTCATTCAGTGGTGTGCCCCCTTCTCCCCGGTCCACCAATACTGGCTGCTGCTTTCGGAAGGCACCAGGGCTCCCCAGCAGGGCGCGCCCCTGAACTCGACCGTCCGAAGAGCAGAACTGAACGGACTGAACCCCGGGGGTGCCTATGTCGTTTGTGTGGTGGCTTCCAACGACGCTGGAGAAAGCACAGTGCCCGAGGCAGGAAGGGAGGGCCTTGAGGTGGCAGGCGACCCTGCCTTTGGGCCTTGCCGCCGGTTCACCATGCCCCCCAGACCCCTCACCCTGATCCATGCGGCCGTGGGGGTGGGCACAGCCCTGGCCCTGCTCAGCTGCTCAGCCCTGGTCTGGCACTTCTACCTGCGCCAGCACTGCGGCTGCCCCCGGCGAGGGGCCATTCAAGCCCAGCAGAGGCTCTGAAGGGGGCCTGGGGAGCATCTCCTGCAAAGCCAAGCTTCTACCTGGAGAGCTTGGCCCCAGATCCAGGGCAGGAGCTGGTGAGGGCCCCGGCTGCTGCCCTGCTCAGCCTGGACGGCGGGGCAGAAAGCCACCCACTGAGTCGGGAGCCCTAGAACTAAGTCTCAGATCTCTACTCTGAGAACTTTTTTAGATTCCAGTGTTTGCTTGAATTCTGGTTCAAGTTTAGGAGGGACCATAGAGGGTCAGCAGTTTAGTCATAAAGGGCCAGATGATAACTAATTTAGGCTTTGCGGTGGTCCAGGAAGATAAAAATCCCAGATATTATGCTCACACTCGTATAAGCATGTAACATGTAGCCATTGAAAATGTCAAAAAAAAAAAAAAACAAAACATTCTTGGCAGGTGGGCCTTACAAATCAGACCTGGGACCCGGCTGTAGTTAGTTCACCCCCATCATAGGCCTTCAGATGGGGTCTGGGGTCTGCCACTTTACGTGGCGTCAATGGCATATTGAGAATAAGCTTCAGGAGGTTGGGAGTTTGGGGCCATCCTCTTCTCCTTCGGCCTTTTGTTTAATTATTGAGGATGAACATACCGGTATCAGAGTCCACCCGTGTCTGCTGATGGTGGAAATAAATGACTGACATGGAGTAGAGAATAAAGGATGGCCCAGCTGCTATTTGTGACCAGCCTGCGTCTCAAATGGTAAAATCCCCACACTACTGTACACCCACTGTATGCCCATTATAACAACATTAAAGGAAACTAAAAGACATTTTCATTTTTTGGGTGATCTTTTCAATTCCCTATTCACACAACTATTTCTTTTCAGAGTAAGTAAACATGCTTTTGATTTTATTTTTTAATTAATTGGATGTAGAAAAATCTGTTTTATGCTGCTACGTTTATAATCCTCACTTTTACTCATTGCGTGTATACATGTGTATGTATATTTAATTATAAGTGATACTTATAGAAATTTCAAGTAAAATCAAAGAGTATAAAGTGAAAGTTCTCAGAATAGACTTTTCTCTCTTCAATGAGAGTATTACCTTTTATAATATTCAGTGGAAATATTAAATTATGTTGTCCATTCCATCTTGGTAAATCAGAGCTTCCCTTGTTATGTCAAAAGCTGCCCAGCTTTCCATAAGAGAATGCTCCTTAAGTGACTCTAGGCATTGCTCTTTGTTGAAACATTTGTCATCTCCAGTGTTTGTCATGGACATACTTGTCTCTGTACCCTTGCATGTTTGTGTGAGTATTTCTGTATAGACTTGCCTGGAAGTAGGTCAAAGAAACAGGATGATAAAATTTAACTTATTACTGGACCTTTAGAATAAATTTAGAATACATTTCTTATCTAGAATACACTTATCACACTGCAGTGAATACTTTGTGCCTTTAAATACAATTCCTGTATTTCCTCAGCATTCATTCATGAATCACGAGAGGGTCTGCTATCTCATTATTATGCAAGACATACTTTACGAGCATTCTCACTTAATTTTCACCATAATCATCCCAGGAGATGGTCTCACCTTTTCAGATGAGAAACCCGAGGTTTCTAAATGGTTTGAAGCCACAACTACGGAGGTCAGCTAGGATTTGGGTCCATGCTGCCCACTTCCAAAGCTGACGCTTATCACTCCACCATAGAGTGGTAGCCTAGTGAAGGCATGCTGCTTGGGCTTGAGTCCTAGTTCTGCTGCTTATTAGCTTTGTGAACTTAGGCAAATTATCTTATTGTTCTTTGTCTCAGTTTCCAGTGACTAATAATAGTACCTACATCATAGGGAGTTTATGATGATTATATTCAGTCCCTAGGTCATAATGTATTATCAATATCGGTAACTGTTATTGCTGTGCCTCCTGACAAACATTCAAAGTGTGCTTCTTTTGTAGCAGGTGCTGTGTGCAATAAAGGCAGCTCCACCTTCAAGGATCCAACAGGTTAAGTAATGGTGGAGGGCTAATTAATCAACAATGACTAGTAACAAGAGGATAAAAGTTTAATGAGGTGTAAAGAGTGGAGCTGGGAGGCCTGGGAAGCTGTTTCAAACCAGCCTTCCCTTAGAAAGCAAACCTTGAGTTAAGTCAGGAAAAACGATGGGGAATTAACCGAGTCTAGGGAAGAGGTAAGGCATCCCAGATGAAGAGGCTAGAGTGTGCAAAGGCCAGGAGGAAGAGATTCTGTTTTGCAATATGAACGTTACCCTCAAGTGGTGGGAGATGAAACTGTGTAATATTTTACACCAACATTTACACTGTACCCTCTTGATGGCACCTATTGTTAACCCCACTTTACAGATGGGACTCTAACAAAAAAAGGAGGCATGGTGACGGAAGCACACCTTGGTGAAGCTAATTGACACCCCTGAATTATATTTGAAATGGGATAAAAACGGGAAATTTTAGGTTGTATATAACACACGCACACCCATAGAACTGTGCAACACAAAAGTGAATCGTAACATAAACAGTGGGCTAAAATTAATAGCATAACTATATTGCTTCATCGATTGTAAAAGAAGTGCCACATTAATACAAAATGTCAATAGAGAAAACTGTATGTGTGAGAAGAGGGGTTCCGTAGAAACTCTACTTTCTGCATGACTTTTCTGTAAACCTATAACTGCTCTAAAAAAAAAAAAAAGTGGAGCAGGAGAAAGCAAGACCACAAGCATTTGTTTTGTCCTAGATATATGGGGTGTCACGGGGAGGTTATAAGCAGGGAGGTGATGACAGGATCAGATATTGTGTTTTGCAAAAATCCCTCTGGCAGCTGGGCGAAGAGCTCAACTCCCAGGAGAGGATGAGTGGGTCAAAGTGTATGCACATTTCTATGGCCAACCCTGCCAAGTAATTTACCAACCGATTGCGCTCAGGGGCCATTTGCCTTCTAATTTCTAAAAAGGAGGGTAAGGGAGCGTTACGCCCCGGGATCTCACTTCCTGACATCCGAGCGTTTCACAACCGCAGCGTCCCCAGAACCGCCTCCGGCTAGCAACTCCCACGCGCTGCGGGTCTGGTGGGCCAGACACGTGTTTTCTGCCTCTTCTCGGCACCCGTCCACGCCCGCCCTCCACGTGACCCAAACAGATCCGGCCACTTCCGTTTCCCCTCGGCTTTCTTCTCGTCGGTATCCGCGGTGGGTCCAGAGCCGGGTAAGTAAGGGAGATCCTTGGTCGGGGGCATGGGGAACGGAATTGGGCGCGGGCCGGGGGTGTCCCGTGCTGATCCCACCTACCCCTGCGCTTCTCGTTCCCTTAGGTCCCCGCGGAGGCGGCGGCGGCGGCGGCGCCATGGCGGAGCTGACGGCTCTGGAGAGTCTCATCGAGATGGGCTTCCCCAGGGGACGCGCGTAAGGGAGTCCCCCTAACCCCAGGCTGCGGGGAGCGTGGACGTGTCCCGGGCTTTACCCCCCGTCCGGTCTCAGGCCCGCGCCCCTGCCTGCCCGTCACCGTGGCTCGTGGGCGCTGTTCACGGTGTTTCTGCCCTCAGGGAGAAGGCTCTGGCCCTCACGGGGAACCAGGGCATCGAGGCTGCAATGGACTGGTGAGTGCTCAGACCGGGTGGCCGGGAGTTGGGAGCCTCTGGGGGGAAGGGGCGGCAGCCTCAACGTTACCCTCCCCTCCAACTCTTCCTGTTAGGCTGATGGAGCACGAAGATGACCCCGATGTGGACGAGTCTCTAGAGACCCCCCTTGGACATATTCTGGGTCGGGAACCCACCTCCTCGGAGGAAGGTGGCCCTGAAGGTCCTGACTGGGGGATAGAGTGTGATTATTCAGGAGGGTCTGGGGACGATCTGAAGTGGTAATAATATTGACTGCTTGTTTGTAGTGCCTGGGTCTGCTGCAGGAGAAGGCAAACCTGCTCTGAGTGAAGAAGAAAGACAGGAACAGACTAAAAGGTACAGTAAGGGACAGCTTCACATTTTTGAGGGTTGTCTTCCACCTCTCCCCAATATGCAGTCTGGTCATAGAACCCTGGACTTTCCCTTCACATTCCTTCTGTCCTTTCTTGGCATTTTCCTTTTGTTTCTTTCGTCTATTTTGGGACACGTTCCCTGATTTTGTTTTCCTTGGCATAAACTCGCTTTCCCGCACTACTGTCCATTTCTCTTGAGCGCTTAACTTTCTGCCCCAGGATGTTGGAGCTAGTGGCCCAGAAGCAGCGGGAACGTGAAGAGAGAGAGGAGCGGGAGGCATTGGAACGGGAACGGCAGCGCAGGAGACAAGGGCAGGAGTTGTCAGCTGCCCGACAGCGGCTACAGGAAGATGAGATGCGCCGTGCTGCTGAGGAACGGAGGAGGGAAAAGGCTGAAGAGTTAGCAGCCAGGTCTGCGTGATGGGGATGTTGGATAAGAGATGAGAAGGGAGTCAGGATTTGCTTTATCCATGTCTGACCTACTTTTTTCTTTTCTATATTCCAGACAAAGAGTTCGAGAAAAGATTGAAAGGGACAAAGCAGAGAGAGCCAAGAAGGTGGGTGTTTAGAAAGACACAGGGGTGGGGTGGTATTGGAGTAGGTAGGCTAGGAAATCCCCTTTCCAGCTTCACAGGAAAAAGTTGGACTTGTATGGTGTTTCTCCTGAGGGTGGGTGAGTGTCTGATGGAATATTTTACTTTATCCTTTAGTATGGTAGCATGGGTACTCAGCCATCCCCACCAGCAGCAGAGCCAGGTCCTGTTCCCTCCTCTCCCAGCCAGGAGCCTCCCACCAAGCGGGAGTATGACCAGTGTCGTATACAGGTACTGATTCTGATTCCTGTCTTAACTCTTGGGACCCTTTCCTTGATCTGTGAGGTGCCCAGTTCAGATCTTTTTTCAGTTATGTTCCCTTTGCCAAACCTTTCCCTTCTTTGTAAATGACTTTGAAATCCAATCTCCTCCACTCTTAGGAAAGAGATCAAATTTCACTTGTCCTGATGTTATTTAAATGCATACTTCCCTCTTACTCAGCAATTACCCGTTACTTGTTTACATTTCAATTTGGCTTATTACAAAGCTATTTGGGTAATTTGGTGATTTACATTCATATTTTTGTATAATCATGTGTGGTAGGTGGGAGTGTCTTTATTTTCATGGCTTGGTAAAGCACAGTATAAGTGGTTGTTCATTAGGTGCTTTAAATAGTAATTCTGCTGGTTCAGTTGCTCTAGGATGCAAGAGCCAGCTTTAGTTGTTCTGTTCTTTCCTTGGGCACCTTACTTAGTTTTGACCCTGATACCATACCTCTCCCTTACCTTCTAGGTCAGGCTGCCGGATGGGACTTCACTGACCCAGACATTCCGGGCCCGGGAACAGCTGGCAGCCGTGAGGCTCTATGTGGAGCTTCACCGTGGAGAGGAACCTGGAGGGGGCCAGGACCCTGTGCAGTTGCTCAGTGGCTTCCCTCGGCGAGCCTTCTCAGAGGCTGACATGGAACGGCCTCTGCAGGAGCTGGGTATGGAACATGGGACCAGAAACTAGGGCTTGAAGGATGGGGAGTATGACTGAGAAAGTAAGAGATGTAGTGAGAAGGGATTTTGGAGATGGTACAAGGCCAGGAAATTTTAGCACAAAGAGAAGATATCTTTGTGGCTCAAACTTGTTTTCTTCCATCTTCAGGACTTGTGCCTTCTGCTGTCCTCATCGTGGCCAAAAAATGTCCCAGCTGAGGGGCCTTTATTCCACCACCCCTCTCTGACCTCTTCATCTTTGATAAAGCACTGACATCCCCTTCCTAATAAATAGACCCTCTGAATTCTCTATGTGCCCGACTCCTTCCTGAATGGATGAGGGGACAAAACTGAGGCAGAGGTAGAAGTTAAAATGAAGGCATTTGGAGTAGATCCTCTTCATCTTTAGTCTCTAACAAAAGACACTTGTTTCTAACCTCTGGGTCTGATTAGCTGCTGGGGAGACTGAGAAGGAGAGGTGCTGGAGGGTGGGAAGTAGACTGGAAGGTGCTTTTCGCTCTTGTGGGTAAGAGGCAGTGCATAAGCTTGAAATACTGATTCTGCCACTAGCTATGTGCTTTGATTTTTTTAAGCATTGGTTTTTCTTTACTAAAATATTTAAAAAGTACCTGATTCTTAGGGTTGTTTTGAGGGATACGTAATGCTGGTATAAGGTACTTTTTGTACAGCATCTGGTACCAAATAAGTCCTCAATTAGTATGACTTCTAACAGGGAAATTTAAGTGTGGACATACTCACGAACGTTGAGAGAGAGGAACATTAGGGTGACCTTTGCAGCTGCATCTTTTCTGCTGTAAGAGTACATTGTGACCAAGCCGGGTGCTTTTCCTAATAACACTAAAAAATGTTGATTACTTAACATGTACCACATACAGTTTTAAGTGCTTTGTGCATATTAGCAGAGATAGGAAAGCGCTGTTATCTAGGTAAAGGTACAATTATTCTAGAGATTAGGACAGCAAAGCATATAATTTGCCCAAACTGACACAGCTAGCAAGTAGAACCTGGACACATACCTAGGGAGCCCCTGACCCCAGGGCTTAGGCTTTGAACCGCCAGGTACTCCCATGCTGACCCTTCTCACTGCTGCTCATAATGCACCACAGTGTTCCCACAAACACCTGCTGACTCCTCTAATTCCTGGGCAGGGGCAGGAGCAGGCGGTTATACTGTAAAGATTGTACATAAAAGTATGTCTGGGGGCGGCTGCCGTGGCTCAGCAGGCAGAGCTCTGACCTGCTGTGCTGGAGGTCTGGAGTTCGATCCCTGGTGCCTCCTGCCCATATGCAAATTAAAAAAAAAAAAGTATGTCTGGCTTAAAACTCAACCATCAAGCAGCTGAATACATCAGTGGTCACAGATGGGTTAAACCTCACTGTGCTTTATTTGGGAAAAGCAGACTTTTTAATTAAAATCTTGCTTAGAACCACAGTAGATAAAATGGACAAAAGGAGGAGAGACTTGGCTGACTTGGTATGGGGCCAGAGATTATCTCACGTCCTCAGTGGCATCTGCAACAGATCCTGTAGACTGGAAACTACTGTGGTGAAAATTTTGAAGGAAAAAAAAAACAACAGAAAACCAACCATTACCTTCACTGAGAGCTCACTCTGTGCCAGGCGCTGCACTTCACGTTTCTAAATTCTTTTAACAACAAAACTCAATCTAGAGTTACCATGGTTCATCCAGCAGGATTGAGGTGCAGAGGTTCTGTGATATGCTGGAGTTGAACAAAGATCTGACTTAAGAGCAAAGCATGTTTCCTTCACTCCTAGCAAGTCAGCCTCTCCTAAAGAGAGCCTTATTAGCCAGAGGTGAAATGGGGCATGTAACGGCCACAGAGGGCATCATGACATTCAAGTTCTAGATGCCCTCCAGCCCAGTCTCGCTCACAGGACAGGAGCCCAGGCTGTCCTCTATATGGAGTGCACCGGACAGGATGTTCCAGGATAGTTCTGATCTCAAAACGCTGCTGGGTTACTCGGGGAAGTACACTCAACTTTGTGCCATACGACTTGTGTTTTGAAAACGTGGTCGCTACTCCTATTGGGTTTCAGCCTCACACATGCGGGGCGGGGCTGGTGGGAACCGCAGTCACCGGCGTCGGACCCAACCAACCCACAGCTCGAGGAATCTAGAAGTCACCCGCATACCGCAAGGCTCACTCTCTGGATGGGGGGAAAGTGATTTATCGGTGCTTTCAGTTGTCCACACCCGATTCCTGGCTCCGCGGTCCCGGCGAGGCGGGAGGTGGGTGTGGGAGGGGTACTGTGCTCACCCGGTCGGTGGCTGCTCCCGGGGCACCGAACACACTGAGTTCCGACGCCCCGCCGGTCCGCGGAGCAGAAAGGCAGCTTCAGCCTCCTGAGCCCACCGGGGCAGGGCCTGGCTCACGCCGACCTCCCACTGCCGCCGCCGCCGCCGCCGCCCTCCATCCAGTTCTTCCTCCAGGCCACGTTCTCCTGCGTGGCGGCTGCCTCCTGCAGCGTGGACAGCAGCAGCTCCTGGGTCCTGGCCGCCTCGTCCCGGCGCTGCGGGTACTTCTCCGGTATCTCCTGCGGGCAGGGAGCAAGGTTCGCAGAGCCCGGCGCTCTCCGCCCGCCCACCCCACTAAGGGACTCCCGGTCAATCCCACCTTCAGCATCGTCTGCTTCCGCTGCTCTCCCGGGGTCACGAGGACAAAGAGCGCGGAGCCCACGCCGGCTCCCACGCCCAGCAACGCGCCAGCGACCAGAGCCTTCCGCAGGAGCCCCATGGCCGACCGCGCGACCAGAGAGGCGTCTTGGGAAGCCTCCCGCAGCCTAGAGAGTAGCCGCCGACCGTCGTTCCTTGCGCGGGCTAGAGCGCCCTATGACGAAAACCATAGAGAAGGGGACAGGCTAGAGAGGACTTGCGTATCCAGAAGCTTGGGGTCTAGAGGGCTTGTGTCTTAAAAATAGGAGGGTTCTTAGCACAGATAATAAATCCTGGAACTCAAGAGGACCAGCCTCTCCAAGATGATCATTTAACAATCTTTTTTTATTAATTAAAAAAATTAACAAAACAACAAGATATCATTCCATCATTTAATAATCTTGATAATCAGCATGAAAATGTCAGAACAGGAATTGCCCAAAGTTCCCTATAGATTGGGTGAAGGATTAAAGGAGGAGGAGATATAAGAGAAAATGGGATTAAATATACGAGTATGGCTGCTGAATCATTATATTAATAATCCTCTAACCTCCAGTGTTTTGGAGCAGCTCGAAGGAAAGGACTGATAATAGAATGGTAGCCCATGAAAAACTCTGGGATCTGTTCTGTAACTACTTGTCGAAATGTGTCTTGAAAATTGCTGCTTTTTTCTTTCTTTGCTTTGAATATATATATACTATATTTTACAATAAAAAACTTTTTTATATATAATAGAGCTAACTGAGGAGTTAGAGAGTATGAAAAAAGTGTCTTGGCATCGAGAGCTGGGCGCGGGACCCATTGTTATCAAATCCAGAGTGAGATTGGGAGAGTGTTTCTCCAACGTGGTAGCTGTAGGTTTTGCGATTGTCTGGTATTCAGCCCTCCAATATTGCCCAATCAATAGAGGACTGGGCTGTTTTCTGTAGTTTCCTGCAACAACTTGTGCGATTTTAACTCTGCACAAAGCGGTTCCCCAAGTACTAACACACATCAATCCACTGATGTCCCCCACCTCAGCAGAATTACTCTTTTGGTCATAGCACACCTTTGGCACGGGTTTGTTTCTTTCGAAACCGTGAAAACTCTGGATTTTGTGTAACATGCTTAATTTAGGTTTGGAGCAGAAAACATCTCTTAGTTATGAGATGTGCTAGTCACTTAACTTCTCTGTACTTGGTTTCTGCATCTGAAATGGGCTATTAAAATGGCACCTATCTCATAGTTTCAGGATAATTAAATGAGTTTATTTGTAAAACAGTTAACAGCAAGGAGTTAACACCGTATAAACCTTAAATGCAAACATACCAGTTTGGGAGACCCAGTGGGTTGAGGAGTTAGGAAATTCCATGTTCATTATCAAATGTCTTCACCCAGGGGGCTTTAATCCAGGTGCCCCTCTGGTTTACCACCCCTCCTGCTATCTCCAGTGTCCCCAGGGAATGAGTAGAAATAAAGCTCCTATCCCACCTGTTAGTCAATTCCCCCTCGTCTACAAGGCCCATAATCTTCTACTATGTCATTCTCCTCTCCTCAGAAGTGATTAAGGGGCCAGGCTCCAAAGAAGATTAAAGGAGCTGTTTGTAGGATGCATTGGGCAAGGGTACTCTACTCTGAGTCGACCCATCCTGCACTTCAAGAATCACCATCATGGCCCTTGTGCCACGGACGAGTGAGGAAGATGGGCCTTGGCCTGGAGATAGCTCAGACTCCTCCCAGGACCCAGAAAATCCCAAACTGACCAACCCCATCTGGAAGGACAGAGGGGAGACTGCCAGGGTTGAAGGTGACCAGGATGTCCAGGTTAGTATCTCCCTACTCTCTGCCCTGCTGCTGTCTCATCCTTCGACTTAGCCCCAGCCCCCCTGCTGCCCCATACAGGTTGTCTCTCAAAAGTCCTGCTTGCCTTCCATTGTGGTGGAAGCCTCTGAAATGAGTGAAGAGACTGAGGTGCTCCAGTGGCCGCAGGAGGAGCTGCTGCTACTCACGGATGGTGACGAAGAACAGGCCAAAGCCTTGTTCCAGGACCAAAGTGAAGAGCCAGGTGAGCAAGGTGGCCGGTTCAGTGAGGCCACTGTGACCCCAACAGCCCCTGCATTCAGCATAAGGAAAGCTCTAGAGGTAGGAGATTGAAAAGGCAGTTGGCAAAGTTGAAGAACGTTAGACTGTTGTTTGGACGTCAGCATTGGTGACACCTTTAATAAGTATTTTTAAATATTTTATTTTTGTTGTGGTTAAAAAAAAAGATAAAAGTTACTCCAAATCCCACTAGTTTATTCAATGTTCTGGATGTCTTCTCTTCCAGACTTTTTCCGTGTTTGTGGGGAGCTGAATTTCCCCTTATGAGTTAACTGAGCTTGTGAGGTTAGGCTGTTTCATCATGTCGTAGCTGCTGTATTGTTTTTATAAACAGAAAAGGACAAACAAATTAGTCCTACCATCTTTGAAGAAACTCAGTAATACATCAAGTTTTGTTAATTGGCTCCCCTTTTGTTAATTGACCCCAGGCTGGGCTTGGAGTCCGCTGGACCCCAAATCTCCCCTAAGAACCTTTAACCCAGGACTCAGCTGGGGACAGGACCAAGAACTAGATGCCTCCTGGATTCCTGAGGACAAGGAGCATCTTGAAGTTCCCAATTCCTGTCTTCTCAGGGACCCAGCAGCAGGCTCCGGGGTCTGCAGCGTCATGGAATATCCCCATTTCCTACCTCCGAGTGGCTTTGAGGGTGAGTATTGTTCTCAACTTCAAACACTTCAGGGGGGGCCTGTTTCTGTAGCTGTTCCATCCATTCTTTCCCTTTTCAGGCGAAAAAAGCAGGGCTTAGAGGGTAGGCTACTGGGTCACACGAGTGCTGGGATTTGGATTACGAATTCCCATCTGCTGCTTTTTGAAGATCTAGTTAGTTGGGGGCAAGGGATGATCCACTTGAATTACAGCACTCAATCTTGTCCTGGGAACTGCTAAGTGTTTACATGTCTGTAACCCATGACTCCAGATATTCTCACTTTGCAGATCAATTAAACTGAGATGTAGAAACATTCAGCAGTGTACATACTCAGCTAGTCAGTATGGAAGCCAGGCAATCAAACCCTCATTTCCCAGCCATCTATCTTGCAAAGACAAAGTTCTCAACTCCCTCCTGGCCCAACAGAAAAATTTAGTCAGGACTAAGAGGGCTTTAATGAGAGCCTCCAACCAAGTAAGCAAAGTAGGTGAGGCCCCTGAAAGGGCCTAACTCCTGCACAGTCACAGGCAGGCCTTGGGACCCCTGCTCCAGACAGGGCAGCCGCACATCAGGGTCCTCGTCTGAGAACTGAATTAGGGTCCCCCGGGGGCTCAGGACCCTTAGGCATTCAGACAGCAGCTGGTAAGCCCCGGGAAGACCACCCTTGACCACAGCATCCCAAGTCCCCTTATCCAGCACTAGGTGGAAAGAGCCCGGGGAAGCCACTGGCCCTAGGTTCCGGGCATCAGCCTGCAGGAACTTGAGGCTGGAGGCAGGGTGTGCAGCTAGCAGGGGTGTTTGGCCTGGAGCACCCTCCAGAAGGCTGTTCATGTGTGCCACAGCCACCGGAGAGAAGTCCACCCCCAGCACGTCCACGGGGTGTGGGCATTTGGTGTAGAGCTCTGCACACAGGCTGGAGATCCCACAACCCACGTCGAGCACCCGGGGCGGGCCGGCAGCCCATGCCTCCTGCAGCAGCGGCAGTAAGAGACCTTTGGCTTCTTCGTATCCAAAAAACCAGTCGAAGGTGGGGTCGTTCCCCAGACGGGGCTGGGCGTGGAGCCGGTCCCACAGGCAGCGGTCGGCCAGCGAGCCTGTGGACACGGATGGAGGGCATCTGTCACACAGTGCCCGAGTTCCGATCTCACCTGTGCTATAAAGGACGCTCAGGGTTTTCAAGAGGCGCAATTTCTGGGAAGAGACGTCCGGGTCTCTAGGAACCCACCTTGCCTCCCACCGTTCTATTTGCCCTTCCTACCCGCCAGGGCGCGGCGCATGCCCGCCGTCAAGGCGGCCACGTGGAGGGGTTGGCGCAATGCGGCCATCGGAGGTCTGGGTAAGGTCGGCGCAGGTCCCCTCTGCGAGCTGCCGCGCGTGGGCCACAAGGAGGGGCCTGAAGTCCAAGGGAAGATCTGCAAATTCCGAGACGCAGAAGAACGCGTAACGTCTCCCCGAATAATGCAACGTCGTAAAAAAAGAACGTGGACTCAGAATCACACGCAAACACCCTTTATTGATTGCAAAGGGAAATGCAAGACAGGAGGGTCCGTGACACGTCCCGAGACCTGAAATCAAAGGAGAAGCCGTAAGCACCCCGGGGAGGTGTGCCCGCCGGAGCCTCGCGTCCGCCTGCTCTGTGGAGCAGTGTCCCGGCGATTGAGGATAGAACCGGCGGACGGGAAGCCGCCGGCACCGAAGACATGACGCCAAGGGGGCCGGAGCCCTCTCCTTCTGCCTCCGTACATAACGGGGAACGGGACCGCACGCCCGATCACCGCCAAGAAAAGGAGGGTCCCCGAGATCCCGCCCAGCGCCCGCGCCCAGCCTCGTACGCAGTACCCGCAACCCACACTTACCGGCTCACTAGCCGGGGAAAGGGCTGGTGGGTTGCGGAGCTCCTTTATATAGTCTCTGTGGACACGCCCCCCGAGCTGCGATTGGTCTACGGCGGGCCGGGGCGGGGCCGCGCGGAGCCTGGGGGCGAGCGGAAACGCGGACCCGGCGTGAGGGTCACGGCGCCACAATGGGTGCTCCCGGCGGGAAGGTCAACCGGCCTCGCACGGTGACTGCGTGGGGGGGAGCCCCCCGACTCTTGTTTCCCCCAAAACGTCCCCAGCCCTGACTGCTTCCCCTCCAGCAAGCCGCCGGGCTGCTTGCGGTGCTGGGCCCGGAGCCCTCTTCCCTCGCGCCGAATGGGAGGGCTGGGGTTCCGGGGTCGCGCGCGGCGGCCTCCGTCTGACCCGCCGCTCCCTTCTCTGCAGGAGCTGAAGAAGAAGCTGTTCAAGCGACGGCGGGTTTTGAACCGGGAGCGCCGACAGAGGCGTCGGGTGGTCGGAGCTGTGATAGACCAAGGGCTGATCACGCGGCACCACCTCAAGAAGCGGGCGTGAGTGCCAGGCCCTCTGCCCCCCCAGTCCTTCCCTCCGGGCCTCCTTCCCTCCACGCCCCTGCTCTGGCAGCAGCCAGGTTGCTTGTGCAGGGAATCTGTGTCGGCTGAGTTAGTGCCTGGATACTGGGAGCTCACAGCCTCTGGGGGTCCTCCACCCCCCTGAGAATCTAAGGAAAACTATCCACTCTCCCCGCCCTCCAGCATCATCCTGCCTTCGCGTAGTTTCATAAGTTGACATTTACTAATTAAAAGAAATTTTTTTAAGCATAACAACATACAAACGCGAACATTCTTACCATATGATCATTCCATTCTTGGTATATAATCGATAACTCGTATCACATAGTCGTATATTCATCGCCATGATAATTTCTTAGAATATTTGCATCATTTCACAAAAAGAAATAAAAAGAAAAAAGAAAAAAAACTCATACATACCATACCCCTTACTTACCCCTCCCTCTCATTGACTGCTTGTATTTCCATCTACCTAATGTAATAAATAGATGAATTGATTTAGAGTGTTAAAAAGTAGACTTATTTATACTTCCAAACAGTGCACACATCATACACGTGCATACAGCTCAATGAATTTTCACAGATACGCATTGGATTTCTGGAGGCTTAAGGAAGAGTTTCCCCTTCCCATTAATTAATTTTTACATCCTTTCATGGGCTCCTTCCTTATAAAACTTACCGAGTTTCTGCTACATACTAAACTTTAGAACACTCTGTTCATGCCTTCTCTTGATCCTGAGATAACACGTTGAGAGTTTAAATCAAAGTGTAAAAAGGGCTTATTAACTCATGATCTTAGAGCCCAGATTACCAAAGTTCTGTGGAGTGAAATCCAAAGACCTTTCCAATAGCCAGAACCGCTTGGATGGCCTAGGTCAGTTCAGGTTAACTCAAATACTTTTGTTCCTCCCTCCCCTTCAGGTCCAGTGCTCGTGCCAACATTACTTTGTCGGGAAAGAAGCGCAGAAAACTCCTCCAGCAGATCCGGCTTGCCCAGAA
>PVIY010046548.1:0-18407 GCA_004026745.1 Myrmecophaga tridactyla | reverse complement strand
TCTTAATATGAATTGCCCTTATAGCTAATGAAAATGATAAACTCTTCATGTGCTTTTTAGCCATTTGCATTTCTCTTCAGAAAAATTCCTATTCATACATTTTGAGTTGATTTTTTAAACTTTCCTTTTATTGTATAGTATAACATATATACAAAGCAAAGTAAGAAAAAAGCAATAGTTTTCAAAGCACTCTTCAACAGGTAGTTACAGGACAGAACCCAGAGTTTGTCATGGGGTAGCATATGATCCATTTAGCAATGTCTAAATCATTTAGCATCTCTTGATTGAAGGCATGGCCTGTTGATTTGGGTATCCCTAAAGTTTGACACAGTTTCAGGGGATTCCCTGATGGTAAAGCTTAATAGTTTCATATTCTTTCTCACATCCCTCACGGGACTTTGCCTATACTTTTTGATTATCTGCTAAATATACACTAGGATGTATCCAGGTAGTACAATAATCTATACAGGATTAAATGCATCTTTCTTATCCTGTGCTCACTGTGTTTCATTGTTCAAATGAACTATATGGTAGGTTGAATGAGATTATGCACTACAGAATATTTCAGTTCCAGATCAGGTAAACCTTTCTTCCATTGGTCTCAAAGAATATGTGTGGTTCCAAAACATAGACACTGACTTCCTTACCCCCATGTTCTGAATTGCCGTAGCCCCAAACTGTTAGCTTCATTCTTATCTCTAAATATCAGGTTATATATATAAAACAGGCTCTCAAAATTAGGTCACCACTCTGGACCTAAAACATCTGCTCTAAAAGTTTATAATCTAGGCCCCTGTTTTCTTATAAGTATTTTCTAAAGGTGACCATACCATTGTTGTTCTTTTGTTTCTGGCTTATTTTGTCTCACATGTTCATTCATATTATTGCATGCCTCATGACATTCTTCCTTTTTGTAGCAGCATGACCTTCATTCATAAATATACACCATCGTTCGCCAATCTACTTCTCCATCAGTGCATCCTTCAGCCACCTGCATTCATCAGGCATCATGTAGAAGGCCCAAAGTCCACAGTTCATCAACATTCTCAATTTTAGATAATTTCATTATTCACCCTCACTAAATAGGAAATCTAAACATCTGCCTAACTCTTGTCCCTCCCCCCAATATTTACCTCTGCTGTTGCTATGATAGTGCTGATGGTTTCCTTTTGAACATAGCTCACAGCATGCAATAGTAGTTTTCCCACTGTACCCTTGACTTAAACACTCTTTGTACAAGAATTGTATCTTTGAAGTAGTTCTTGTAAGAACTAATTCATATTTCTAGTGTGAATCAGTGGGACCAGTATGTCTATACAATCCCTTTCAATCTTGTTTATCTTCAATATGGTAATATTACTTGTAGCCCCACTGGAGAACCACCTTCACTCCTATGTATTCCCTTACATTGGAGGTCAACCTCATTAGCCATTGGTTCACCCATCTCTAGCTTCTATGTATATCTAAGTCCCCTATATTCTGTATTATGAACATATCCAGTTCTTCCATACCCAATTATTGAAAAGACTATGTTGTCATAGTTCAAAGGATTTGGGGGCCTTATCAAAAATCAGTTGACCACAGATTTGGTGGTCTATATCTGCACTCTCAATTTGAATCCATTGATCAATGCTTCTGTCTTTGTGACAGTGCCATGCTGTTTTGACCACCTTTATAATAGGTTTTAAAATCAGGAGTGTAAATCCTCTCACTTTGTTCTTTTTAAGGATGCTTTTAGCTATTCAGGGTCTCTTTCCCTTTCAGGTGAATTTGGTAATTAGCTTTTCCAAATCTTCGAAGTAGGTTGTTAGAAGTTTGATTGGTACTGTGTTGAATCTGTAGCTCAATTTGGAGAGAACTGACATCTTAACTATATATAGACTTCCTATCCATGAGCAGGGAATGTCTTTCAACCTATTTAGATCTCCTTAAATTCTTTTAGCAATGTTATGTAGTTTTCTTTGTACAAGTTCTTCACGTCCCTCATTATGTTCATTCCTAAGTACTTGATTCTTTTAGTTACTATTTTGAATGGATTTTTTTCCTTAACTGACTCCTCAGTTAGGTCATTGCTTGTGTATAGAAATATTACTGATTTTTGCACATTAATTTTATGTCCTGCCACCTTACTGAATTTGTTTATTAGCTCAAGAAACTTTGCCATAGATTTCTCAGGATTGTCCAAGTATAATATCATATTATCTGCAGATAATGAGAATTTTACTTCTTCCTTTCCAATTTGGATGCCTTTTATTTCTTTGTCCTGTCTGATTGATTTAGCTAGAACTTCTAGCACAATGTTGAATAATAGAACTTCTAGCACAATGAGGCATCCTTGTCTCATTCCTGATCTTAGGGGAAAGCTTTCAGTCTCTCTTCATTGAGTACCATGCTGGCTATCAGTTTTTTTGTATATTTCCTTTATCATATTGAAGTAGTTACCTTTGATTCCTATCTTTTAGACTGCTTTTATCATAAAAGGATGCTGAATTTTATCAAATGTTTTTTCAGCATCAGTTGAGATGATCATGTAATTTTTCCTTTCAATTTGTTAATGTGCTCTATTACATTAATTGATTTTCTTGTGTTGAACCATACTTGCATTCCTGTTATAAACCCTGCTTGGTTATGGTGTATAATTCTTTTAGTGTGTTACTGGATTAGATTTGCTAATATTTTATTGAGAATTTTTGCATCTATGTTCATTAGGGAGATTGGCCTGTAGTTTTTCTTTCTTATAGCATTTTACCTGGTTTTGGTATTAAAATGATATTAGCTTCATAAAATGAGTTAGGCCAAGTTCCATTTTCTTCAATTTTTTTCTTTTTAAGTTTGAGCAGGATTGGTGTTAGTTCTTTTTGGAATGTTTGATAAAATTCCCCCGTGAAGCTGTCTGGTACTGGTCTTTTCTTTGTAGGAAGATTTTTGATGACTGTTTGAATCTCTTTCCTTGTGATTGGTTCATTGAGGTCTATTTCTTCCTGAGTCAGTGTAGCTTGTTTGTATGTCTCCAGGAATTTGCCCATTTCATCTAAGTTGTCTAGTTTGTTGGCGTATAGTTGTTCATAGTTTCCTCTTATGATTTCATTTATTTCTTCAGGATCTGTGGAAGTGCATCCCTTCTCATTTCTGATTTTGTTTATTTGCCTCTTCTCTCTCTCTTTTTCTTTGTCAGTCTTGCTAGTGGCCCATCAATTTTATTGATTTTCTCAAAGAACTAATTTTTGGTTTTATTGATTCTTTCTGTTGTTCTCCCATTCATTTATCTTTGCTTTAATCTTTGGTATTTCTCTTCTTCTATTTGCTTTGGGGTTAGTTTGCTGTTCTTTCTCGAGTTCTTCACGTGTGTTGTTAAGTCCTCAATATTTGCTCTTTCTTGTAATTTAATATAGGCATTTAGGGCAATAAATTTCCCCTCTCAGCACAGCCTTTCCCACATCACATAAGTTCTGATAAGTTTGTATTCTCATTTTCATTCATCTCCAGATAGCTACTGATTTCTCTAGCAATTTCTTCTTTGACCCATTGGTTGTTCAAGAGTGTGTTATTTAATCTCCATATATTTGCAAATGTTCTCATTCTTCGGTGGTTATTGAGATCCAGTTTCATCCCACTGTAATCAGAGAAAGTGCTTTGGAATAATTTCAATATTTTTAAATTTATAAAGACCTGTTTTGTGCCCCAGCATATGATCTATCCAGGAGAATGTTCCATGAGCACATTCCAGAAGAATGTATAACCTTGTGCTTTGGGGTGCAATGATCTATATATGTCTCTTAGGTCTAATTCATTTATGAAGTTATTTAATTTCTCTGTTTCCTTGTTGATCTTCTATCTGGCTGTTCTCTCTATAGAGGGGAGTGGTGCACTAAAGTCTCCTGCTATTATCTTGAGACAACTATTGCTCCCTTCAGTTTTGCCAATGTCTGTGTCATGTACTTTGGTGCTCCTTGGTTGGGAGCATAAACATTTATGATTGTTATATCTTTTTGGTGAATTGACCCTCTACTTAGTATATAGTGTCCTTCTTTGTCTCTTATGGTGTCTTTCCATTTAAAGTCTATCTTATCTGATATTAGTATAGCTGCTCCTTTCTTCTTTTGGTTACAACGTGTGTGGAAAATTTTTTTCCATATTTTCACTTATCTATTTGTATCCTTGTGTCTAAAATGAGTCTCTTGTAAGCAGCATATAGCTGGATTATGTTTCTTAATCCATTCTGCCAATCTTTATCTTTTAATTGGTAAGTTTAGTCCATTGACATTCAAAGTTATTACTGAAAAGGTGTTTCTTGAATCCCATCTTATCTTTTTAAATTTATTTGTCAGATCTATATATTCTTTTTCCTCTTTCTCTGCATATTCTTTAAATTACTCTTAGTGGTACTCTTCAATTATGTGCCCTACTGCAGACCTCCCGCTCTTGTCTTTTTTATTTTTCAGCCAGCAGAACTCCTTTTAGTATTTTTTTAGGGCTGATCTCTTGTTGACAAATTCTTTCAGGACTTCTTTGTGAAAAGTGTAATGTCTCTCTTAGTTTTGAAGGACAATTTGGCTGGGTACAGAATTCTTGGCTGGAAGTCTTTCTCTTTCAGGATGTTGAATATATAATACCGCTGACTTCTCACATCAGAGTTCTTGTTGAGTAGTCTGAGCTCAGTCTTATTTGGTTTCGCTTATATGTAGTAGATTGTTTTTCTCTTGCTACTTTAAGGATTTCTGCTTCTCTTCAACATTTGATGAGCTGATGAACATGTGTGTTGGGGAAGGCCTATTTGGATTTATTCTGTTTGGCATTCATTGGGCTTCTTTGACTTGTATATACATTTATGTCCTTTGTGAGGATTTGGAAGTTTTCCCCCATTATATCCTCAGCTACTCTTCTAGCCCTTTAGTATTCTCTTCTCCTTCTGAGACACCAATAACTCTTATATTTGTGTGGTTTGTTTTGTCTATCATTTCCTTGAGATCCAATTAAAATTTTCCAACTTTTTTGCCATTTGCTGTTTTTAGTCTTTGAAGCCAGTTATCCTGCCCTTTATATCACTTATTCTTTCTTCTGTCTCTTCAAATCTGGTGTTGTGTGTCTCTAGTATGTTCTATATTTGATCAATAGAGTCTTTAATCTCTGTGATATCTGCTATTTTTCTATTTATTCTTTCAAATTCCTCTTTATGCTCTTCTGCTGTCTTCTTGATCTCGCTATGCATTTGCTATCCCACTTATTTCATTGAGTAGAGTTGTATGAACATCTTTGATTAGTTGTTCCAACCTCTGTGTGTCCTCTGGTGTTTTGATTTGGTCATTAGGTAGAACTATATCTGTCTGCATTGTGATATGTTTAGTGATCTTCTACTGTTTTTGTGGCATGTAAATATTTTGATTGATTTACTATGGGAGTTGATTTCTTTCAGCAATCTAAGGCCTTGTGTTTGCAGGATAGTTGTGTAGCAGGAAGCAGGGTACAGGGTGGGGCACTCAGTGTGGTAACTTTTTTCAGGGCAGGTATAGGCACAGTTTGGGGATGTTATGCTGATGCTTGTGAACGTGGGCACCCAGTGGCCAGGGAGGATGTAGCTGTGCAGGTGCGCTAGTCTGGGAGGCATAACCCTGGGGTGTACAGTGATGTAAGGCATGGGGCCATTTGTCAGCATGTGTAGAGTTGTGGCAGTAGGTTGGTGTTATGCCTTTGTGGATTGGGGCCAGGTATGACCCAGCTGTGCAGATCAGCACTTTCTCAGAGCTGGGAAGTATGGCTGAGGGCTGTGCTCAATCATGGTTCTAGGACTGCTGTGAAGTGCAGTTGCCAGAGCTGAATGACGTGATTGAGGTCCTATGCACATGTGTGGGACTAGGAGTGCCATAAACTGATGCACAGAGTTGGGGGGGGTGAGGCTGTGTAACACTGTGGGTAGGGGGGCAGTGGTAGCTTGGGTATGGAGATTAGTACCTGCAGCCTGTATGTGCTGGCAACAGCCTGCAGGGAACAGGGAGTGGGAGGTAGTGCTTGGGAGGGGTGCAGGAGAGGTGCGTTGGACTGCATTTGGTGTAGGGGTATGGGGCAGGTACGTGCACTTGCAGCTGGTGGGGTGGTGGAGACTGGAGTGTGGGGAATGGGGAGGGGGTGACCAGGTTTGGGTGTGTGGGGTGTGGGGTGAGTCACCGGTCATGGGGGCTGTGGTGAGGGTAGTGCACCCAAGGAATGCAGCTTGGCTTACTTCCTAGTCCTTGGCTTCTGACTTGCACTCCTGCGGGTTCCATGCCTCCGCTCCAGGCTCCAGCTTTCTGCCCCTCAGTTCCTTGGCCTCTGTAGCCAGAGTGCCCTATGAGGTGCAGAAGGCTGTCCCAAGTCGGTTGGACTCACGAATCACCTCCTCAGTCGCCCTTCTTTCCCTTCTCTAGCTTTTCTGTAGGGAGGAGGGCTAATCTTGAGCTACTCTATTTGGCCATCTTCCCTTGAGTTAATTTTTGAATAGGGTGAAATAGGGGTCCTCTTTCTTTCCTTTGGTTATGAATAACCCATTCTCCCAACAGCATTTATTGAACAGACTATTCTGTCCTAGTTGAGTGGGCTTGGGAGCCTTATCAAAAATCAAATGACATAGATCTGAGGATCTATTTCTGAGCTCTTAATTCAATTCCGTTGATCACTATATCTATCTTTATGCCAGTATCATGCTGTTTTGACTACTCTAGCTTTATAATATGCTTTAAATTCGGAAAGTGTGATACCTCCCACTTCATTCTTCTTTTTTGTATGTTTTTGGCTAATTGACCTTCCAAATAAAATTGATAATTAGCTTCTCCATTTCTGCAAAATAGTCTGTTGGAATTTTGATTGGTATTGCATTGAGTTAGATCAATTTGGGTAGAATTAACATCTAAATGACATTTAGCCTTCCAATCCATGAACACAGAATGTCTTTCCATTTATTCTGCTCTTCCTTGATTTCCTTTAGCAATGTTTTATAGTTTTCTGTGTCCAAGTCCTTTGTGTCCTTGGTTAGGTTTATTCTGGTATTTGATTCTTTTAAGTGCTATTGTAAATGGAATTTCTTCGGATTACCTCCTCAGATAACTCATTGCTAGTTATATTAGTTAGTATGTTGCCAGAAGGCAATATGCCAGAAATGGAACAGTTTTTAAAAAGGGGAATATATTATATTAATATATTGCAAGTTCTAAGGTCATGAAAATGTCCAAATTAAGGCACCAACAAGATGTTACCTTCACTCAAGGAAGGTGAATGAAGTTTGGGGTTTCTCTCTCAGCTGGGAGAAAGCCGGTATCTCTTGGTTTCATGAAATTCTCTTGGGAGCATCTTCCTTCTTCATCTTCAAAGGTCTCTGACTGTGTGGGCTCTGTTGGTTCTGGTTGCTCTTTCTAAAATGGTTCTTTCTTAAAGGGCTCCAGTAAGCAATCCCACCTTGAATGGGTAGAGTCACATCTCTATGGAAACCATTTAATCAAAAGTTACCACTGAAGGCAGAATGATGGTGGCTCAGTGGCAGAATTCTTTTCTGCCATGCCAGAGACCCAGGTCCGATTCCTGATGCCTGCCTATACAAAAAAAAAAAAAGAAAAAAAAAAAAAAAGTTACCACCCACAATTGGTTAGGTCACATCTCCTTGGAAACAATCAGAAAGATATCCCACCCAGCAATATTGAATGAGGATTAAAGGATGTGGCCTTTTCTGGGCTACATAAAATAGTTCAAACCAGCACATTCCACACTTTGGGCCCTCAAAAGACATGTTCTTTCCAAATGAAAAATACATTCATTCCATAACAATATCAGAAAGCCTTAAACCATTTCAGTAACAATACAAATACAATTCAGAAACAGTACAAAATCTCTTCAAGTCATCTACAGGCATGATCGGTCCTAAGGCAAAATTCTCCTGTCTCTCAACCTGTAAATAAAACCCATAGTATATTATCTGCTGCCAATATACAAAGGAGAGACAGGCATAGGATACATGTTTCCATTTCCATAGGGAGGAATTGAAGGGATCACAGGGGTTTCAGGACCCAAACAGTTCTGGAAATCTGAAGGGCAAGGTCATTAGATTTCCAAGTCTGAAAGCTATTTATCCTCGAAGCTTTAGAAAGCAGCAGTTCCACCTTTTCAAGGACCTACATAGTGGCCCACCTGTCTCCAAATGTAACTGTGGGAGCACGGGGAGACCATCTTTATCTTGGTTTCACTTCTCCAAGAATTGGGGCTGCACCCAGCTCTCTGTCATCTCTGGGGGACATGTTCAACCCCTCCAGAACAATGTGGTGACAGCTGTCCCCCATCCACAAGGAATGTGCTCCACCCTTTGCAAGGCCTGGGGCACAACTCTTCCTGGACAGTGATATGGAAAGCTCACTCTCTGTCTTCTGGGCAAATTCACGCTCTCCATGTGCTTGGGTGGGTTTGCTCTCCTCGCCTGAGGTTTCCTGGCTTCAGATCTTAGCTTCCATGGTTCTGCCTTTGAAGTTATTTGTTTTGCTCCAATTTGTACCTTTTCTGTCCTTCTTAGTCCAAACTGGCAGTGGTTCTGTTTATACAGATTCCACAACACTCTTGTTGGTTTTTATGCAGTATGCTGGGAACATGCCCATCAGACAAAAGGACTTTACACAGATCCTTCTTGGATAACTCCATCTCAAATCCTCGCTTGTCTGGTAACGGCTGACTGCTTCCATGTTTGACTAAATTTTCATGTGGGGCAGTATTCTCTGGGGCCTCCCATTATGGAAGCCCAGAGTTCTTCAGACTATCAATTTCTGGTTTCTTTTTACTGAAGAGATCAGTTCTCAACTTATCTCTTTCCTTTTGCATTTCACTGTAAAGTGCCATGAGAAACAAGGCTGCACTTTCCACATTTAATTTGGAAATAACTTCTGCTAAATATCCAAGTTCATATCTTTTAAAATCTGTCTTCCATCTAAAATCAGTGGTCAATTTTGCTAGATACTTTACCATTTTAAAGCAAAGAATTGCCTTCCTTCCAGTTTGCAATAACATGTGCATCATTTCTGTCTAAGGCTTTATCAGAAGTATCTTTAGAGTACACATTTCTACACAAGTCTCTTCAAAGTATTCTAGGATCTCTCTATCAGAAATTCTCTTCCAGAATCTTTCAATTATCCATTTAAAAAGCTCTTCCAACATGTTTGGTATTTGCAAACCACAGCAGCCCCCTACTTCTCTGGTACCAAAATCAATATTAGTAAGCTGCTGGAATGTGATATATCAGAAATGGAACAGCTTTTAAAAAGGAGAATTTATTAAGTTGAAAGTTTACAGTTCTAATGCCATGAAAATGTCCAAATGAAGACACCAACAAGAGATTACCTTTACTCAAGAAAGACCGATGAAGTTCAGGGTTTCTCTCTCAGCTTGGGGGACATATGGTGACATCTTCTAACTTTCTCTCCCAGCTTCTTGTTTCATAAAGCTCCCCCATGGGTATTTTCCTTCACCTACAAAGGTCTCTGGCTGTGTGGGCTCTGTTGGTTCTGGTTGCTCTTTCCAAAATGGTTCCCTCTTAAAGGGCTTCAATAAGCAACCCCATCTTGAATGTATAGAGACACATCTTTATTGAAACCATCCAATTAAAAGTTACCACCCACAATTGGGTGGGTCATATCTCCTTGGAAACAATCAAATGATACACCACCCAGCAATATTGAATGAGGATTAGAGAACATGGCTTTTCTGGGGTGCACAATAGCTTCAAACTGGTGCACACATCAAACTGGTGTGTTGATCTTGCATCCCACACCTTTGCTGAACTCAGTTATTAGCTTAAATACCTTTGCTGTTTTTTTTTTTTCTGGGTATTCTAAATATAGGATCATGCCATCTACAAATAGTGACAGTTTTACTTCTTTTCCAATTTGGATGCCTTTTTTTCTTGCCTAATTGCTCTAACTAGAACTTCTAGCACGATGTTGAATAGCAGTGGTGATGGTGGGTATCCTTGTCTTGTTCCTGATCTTATATGAAAGTCGTCCAGTCTCTCATCAGAATGGTTAGGTTCATGTGTCAACTTGGCTAAGTGATGGTGCCTGCTCATCTGGTCAAGCAAGCACTGGGCTATCTGTTGCTGTGAGGATATTTCATGGACTTAAATCATCAGCACGTTGGTTGCATCCATGGCTGATTACACTTGCATGCAGCTAAGGGGAGTGTCTTCTGCAATGAGTGACACTTAATCTAATTACCTGAGGCTTTTAAGGAGAATTCAGAAGAAAGAGTCTCTGTCTTAAGAGCCACCCCACTCCTGATACCAAGATGTATTAGTTAGGGTTCTCTAGAGAAACAGATTCATCAGGGAACACTAGCAAATATAAAATTTATAAAAGTGTCTCACATTACCGTGGGAATGCAGACTCCAAAATCTGCAGGGCAGGCTGTGAAGCTGACAATTCCAATGGAGGGTCTAGACGAACTCCACAAGAGAGGCTCACCAGCTGAAACAGGAAGAGCCTGTCTCTTCTGAATCCTCCTTAAAAGGCTTCTAGTGATCAGATTAAGCATTACTCATTGCAGAAGACACTCCCCTTTGGCCGATTACAAATGTGATCAGCTGTGGATGTAGCTGACATGATCATGATTTAATTCTATGAAATGTCCTCATTGCAACAGACAGGCCAGAGCTTGCCCAACCAGACAAACAGATACCACTACTTGGCCAAGTTGACACATGAACCTAACCATGACAGGATGGTATTTTTAGAAATTACTGGGCTGATTCTATTAATTACTAGCTTTCATGAAAATGTTAATTTCAGCCAAACTATATATTCCATAAACAATTCAATTGGCCATAATTGGATTAAATTAAGGCATAATTTGGGTTGCAATTCCTATTACTACTATATATCTGTCCAAAGCAATTTTGAATGCCCATCTAGTAGACTGTAGCATTTTAAAGCCCCATTTTCCTGAAAAGGATACAATGGTCCTTAAGTTAAGTTTTGTTAATCCCTTAATTAAGGGATTAGTTTATGTATTTAAGCAAGGGACAGGTGGAGTCAGAAAAACCTCCAAGAGTGATGTAGGTTGAGTCTCATAAGGAGAGCAGATGTGTTTGTGATGATGAGGTAGGATGAAGAGTATTTCAGGGGAAAGAGCAGCGAGAGAAAAGGTCTGGAATAATGGAGCTTAGCTAGAGTGGAGGGTGGGGGAAGCATGATCAGAAATTAGTTTTACAAGCTAGTGCAGGGATGAATGTGTTGGCTTTACGATGACCATGAGCTGTGGAGATGAGATGCTCAGTGGACATCTGAAAATCATGAAGAAGCATGGGCTGATGGGCCCCTGGGGAGTCCTTGGTCTATAAGAGGCAGTTGGTCCTTCTTAGCATATGAGATAATTCATCCTAAGAGTGGGCTGTGGAAGAGAAGGGAGTCAAGGAAAGAGCCTCTGATATTGAAGGGGCAGAAGAGCACACAGAGTACTCATTGCTCTGATTACGTGCCTGGTTCCTTTAGGGAACAAAGCAGGGGGTCTCCAAATTGGGTTGCCCCTGGGGGTTCCTGGGGATTTTCCAAGGGGCATATGAGCATAAACAGCTTTAAGGGATTCCATTTCCAGATCTTTACAGCAGCCTGAGAACTGGCTGACATGTATAAAAATTCTTCATTAGGACCTCTCCCTTTCCCAAAGCCCTTCTTCTACTTTGAAGAGAAAGAGGTAAGCTTACTCAGCCAGAATTTAATATTACATCACTTAATTACAGTTACAAGAAACAGCTTTATTTTCTTGTTTTATAACTGTTATAAAAATGCACAATTAATTATATTGCTTCTATATCATTTTAATCTTGACTTTCCTGCTCTCGGCCATCTGTTTTATAGGATATGCTTTGTGATTTATTTCTCAGTTTTCATAATATTCCTTAAAATCAATATTCACATATTTATTTGAATTGAAAAGTAAGTTAAGAGTTTTTCTGCAGAAAGTAAGCCTGAAATGACTGCCTTTGCCAATTAGATTATAAGGTGAATATTTTCTACAAATTCAGTGGGTTAAATCTGTAACTTCAAAGTTTTGATAAAAATATATTAAAAATGTGATAAAGTAATTTTATCAAAAAAATTGTGACTTGGCAAAGTTACATTAAAATAAATACTTTTATTTTCTTTAACCCTTTGAATATGTCATTTGACAAGTCTTGGCAAATCCTTCTTGGTGAAGAAACTAATAACTGGCTAAAAATTCTTTCGCAATCCAGGTGGTTTCCAATTTTTTCTTGGAACAAAATCAAAGGCAGGCCTAATCAAGTTGCCATTTGATAGAACGTGAAAAATATTTTTAAGACAAATCAGTAGGTGATTTTTGACATAAAATTCCACAGACATTCAAAGAATTGAGTGACTTCATTTTAACAAAACTTTTTCTATTCCATTTGCTTTTTTATGTAAATGAAATTTCCTAGTTCTTACACCTATAAAAATGAAAAATAGGAATAGAAATGATGCCAAATCTTTCTCCTTTTTACAAGAAGTAATACCCATAGATGGACATATGAACTAATTTTAAAAACAGTCTCATTCATCTCATTAAGAAAGACATTTCCAACCAAAAGTTTCTTCTATGTCTAATCATTGTCTATAAAAATGTCAGCATATTGATATTGTTTTGATCAACTGTGTACCAGTAATTGTAATAATAGGAAATCTAAACATTTAAAGCATTATGGATACATAAAGTTAAAATTTTTCAATTTATATACACATTTGTGTTGCAGATAATATAATGTGATGAACTATAAAAGACTTTCAAGCATAGAATGATTTCCCATTAGGACAAATTTATGTGGGAGTGATAGAATGAAGTTAGTAAGTAACAAAGTAAAATTTCTGACTGTGAAAAAGGCTCCTGTTCAGATATTTTAAAAATAGATACTTGTGGGTATCAAATCCTGGGATATTTAGATTCCGTTGCTACTTTTAAAAGAGTGATATAAAGGTTGCAACAGACACATCAATATTTAATGCACACTGGAAATTGAATGTTTTGCAATTATTTAAACTTAGAATATATTACTCCTGGAATCAGGTTTAAATGCGTGAACGTGTATCAAGTTTTGCAAAATATTTTGAGGCTATAGAACAAAATATAGTTGGAAGGCCACTACTCTATCCCCCTTGTCATTCTCAGAAGTTGGTCCTTTGGGTTCCAGGTCCCAGCTCTGTAGGCCACACACCCCAATCCTGCCCCTAACCAACTTCTCTAGAGCCCAGGTCAGCACCCAGGCACCATGCTGTCCCCTGGGAGGGATGCTGCTGTGAAAGCTGGTCCTGGAGGCCATCTGAGGCCAGGAGGACTCACCAGAGGATTGGAGAGGGGTGGAGGGGAGAATCCAAGCCTTCCAAGACCCTGTGTCATCCCACCATGGGCACCAGTGGCCCAAGTCTCTGGGGGAAGCTGAAGACTGAGCAGCATCCAAGGGCAAGAGAACAGGTAAGGGAGCTGGTACAGTTGTCCATGAAGGAAGTAGAGCTCAGAAACAGAAGCGGGCAGCCCCCTGTTTCAGGCAGCGCTCTCTAGAGAAACAGAGCTAATGAGAGAATCATGACAAAGAATTGGCTCATGTGACCATGGGTGCTGGAAAGTCTGAGTTCTGCAGGGAAGGCTGCAGCCAGAAATCCCAACTTCTGTGGATCTTGAGGCAGACATTCCTCTAATCCCTGGAACCCTGAGTTCTTGCTCTTAAGCCCTCCGACTGATTGGGTGAGGCCAATCCACATTATAAAATACCTCCACAGTAACCACCAGGCCAGTGCTTGACCAAACTACCAGACACCATAACTGAGCCAAGGTGACAGGAAATTAACCATCATGGACCCTTAGGTTTTCGAGGCCTGAGTAAACAAAATAGCACTGTTTGACACAATAAATTTCTGAAAAAAAGAAAGATGCAATTCTAACATAGAGGGAAGCATGGAGAATAGTATAAGAGTCTGTATCTGACTCATCAAAATTTAACTAATGTTTCCATTTTGGCATATTTGTTTTAGTTCTCTCACAATTAACTTCTAACTCTAACAGCAATATATATATATATATAAAGTTTTTTTGTAAGTTTGGGAAAATTTGATAATTTAGTACAGAATGCATTTTTTAAAAGTTGCCCATTGTACCTCTGAATCTTATTTCTTAATTTCCTAGAGACAGAGTCATTGAAACCTTCTATTTTCTCTCTGTGAGTAACTTAGCCTTTGAATCATTATCAATAAACTCAAGAAATCCCTTTCTAGGTTATTCATTCATATCCAGCCTATGCTGACTGAAGTGGCTGAAAAAAATCGTTACTATTTATGATGTTCACTGCCTTAATGAAGGCCATTGTTAAAGTAATTTAGAACATGGTCTGTCTCCATAATATTGTGATGGACCCCTTTTTCGGTCTGCTAATGCTACCAGAATGCAATATACCAGAAATGGAGTGGCTTTTCTAAAAGAGATTTATTAAGGTACAAATTTACATCTCTAAGCCCTTTAAATGTCTGAATTAAGACATCGACAATAGGATACCTTCACTCAAGAAAGGACAATCCAGTCTAAGAATCCTCAGCAACATGGGAAGGCACATGGTCCTTCTCTCCTAGCTGGTTTCAAAAAGCTCTCTCAGCTCCTTCTGCATTTCCAGACGTCTGTGTCTAGGCATCTGCTCTCTCTATCAGCTCTGAGCTCTCTCTCTTTTAAGGACTCCAGTAAACTAATTAAGACCCACCTTTAATGGGTGGGCACACATCTTCATGGAAACAACCTAATCAAAAGATTCTACCCCTAATAATCTGAACCCACAAGATTGGATTAAAAGAGCGCAGCTTTTCTGGGGTATATAACAGCTTCAAAACAGGACACCCCCACACTGATTTATACCATGGCACACCAATTGTCCAATGTGAGCGTGGTGTTATATTGATAGTGAAGACTTGGGGCCTCACAGGTGAGGTCCCTAGCTGGACCCTGGACCTATTCCCTGCAGGTACACGCCCTGTCCATTATCCCCATGGTCCCTGGCTTTTCTCTCATCGTCCATTGGCCTCAATGGCTGCATGGGATAGGGGCACTGGGGGGTGAGCCCACCCTGGGTGGACAGCTTCACAGCTGCCCTGGTCACTGCAGGATGGATGCCGATGGACTGTAGGGGCTTAAGAGCGATACAGACCTGATGCCCAGAAAAGGTCTTCTTACTGAATTGGCACCTGGGCTGTGTGTTCAAGAACACAGCTGCACAGCCTCTGGAACGAGGTCACCACTGCTGCTCCATCTGCCTTGACACCCAGAATATTAAAAATTAGCCCTGGAATAACACCACAGGACAAATGAGCAATATCACCCTCCACCTCGTTTCCACCTCCACTTCCCTCAGGATTGCATGGACTTGGCAGAATGCAGTTCACATCTAGAACCCTCGCTGCAAGGAAGTCTTGGAAAGCTCATTTATGGATTCCCAGACTTTTGAACAAGCTGGTGGAGCTGGCTAACCCTTAACATCCATCACAAGGCATGTGAAAGACTGCATTTACTTTCACTGGGAGCTAGCCATGAGTTGAATGATGCTAGATCCAGAGTCTGGGATGCCCAGTTAGAAGCCTTGAGCCCCACAACTTGGGAGTTATGCATTCTCAATGCATTCACGGGGAAGTGTTTTGGATGACAGAGGGCAGCAGTAGGTGTGCCAGTCAGACTCCTAGCAACGGCAGGTGTCCAGGCCAGGCCACATTCCTTTTCACAGGTCAGCAGTGGAAGGTCAAAATGGGAGAGGAATTAAAGAGACCTCATTTTGCCATCAATCTATGAGCAAGTACTGACTTCCTGGACCTACCTACTCCAGGCTAAACTGGAGTTATATTTATCTTTCTTGATAGAAGTAAGATGGTGCCATGGAGTTGCTGTTTCTGATTGTGTCACCTGAATTGATAATAATTAATCAACGCAAATGCTGTGCCATGATTGCTGTGCCAGTGCGATCGTCACATACCAGCCCTTATCACAGTGAAAACTGATGGTCGCCGTCAGTCACTCTGAAGGGGCAATACACCAGGAAGTAATTTTGTAGTCTGAAAAATGGGAAAATTAATTCAACTCCCTGGGCACCTAACCAGTAACAAATAATTTGAATGTCAGGAATTATCTGGTTCATTGGCTGTTTGTGTCTCATGGGTCACTTTTTTATTTTTTATTTATTTATTTATTTATTTTTAAATTTGCATATGGGCAGGAGGCACCAGGGATCGAACTCCAGACCTCCAGCATGGCAGGTCGGAGCTCTGCCTGCTGAGCCACGGCAGCCGCCCACATGGGTCACTTTTAAATAATTGAAATAAATCTGATGGTTAGTAATTGTTTTTGTTTGCTAAAGCTGCTGGAATACAATATACCATAAATGGATTGGCTTCTTCAAAGGGGATTTATTAAGTTACAAATTTACAGTGCTAAGGCTGTGAAAATATCCGAATTAAGGCACCTAGAAAAAGATACCTTGATTCTGAAGAAAGGTCGATGGGTCAGGGGTTCCTCTGTCACAAGAGGAGGCACATGGCAAAGTCTGCTCTCCTTTTCTCTGGGGTTAAATGGTTCTTTCAGCTCCTGTTTCCATTGGCTTTCTCTTTAAGTATCTATGGTTCCTCACTTAGCTTCTCTGGGGCAGACTCTGGGTTTAATTTCTTAACTTAGCATCTTTAAACATCTGTGTCTTGATTTCATCTTTCTACCCTCTGTCTTGGCTCTGAGCTCTCTCTCTCTCTGTGAGCTCTTTTAAGGACTGCAGTGAACTAATTAAGACCCATCTTGAATGGATGGAATCACATATCCATGGAAATAATCTAATTAAAAGATCCCATCCACAACAAGTCTGCACCCACAAGATTGGATTAAAGGAACATGGCTTTTCTGGGGTACATAGCAGTTTCAAACCAGCACAGTATTAAGATGTTTTCTTGTACCCTTGTGAAACTATATAAATGATAGGTTTATATATGAAAAAAAATCCAACATATTTTTAAGCTTAGTACAATGCAAGTGTGAAACCAGAAAGAAGGTTTCTTCCCATAAAACTGTTCCAATGAGACCCTGAGTGGGGTTTGATCGTCTCTTTCACACACACACTCAAATGCATGTGCACACACATTTTTATCTTTAACTAGTATTGGGGAGGCAATGCCACTTGATGGATATGGTCTGGACCTTGCATTCATGCTTCGCTGAGCCTTAGGACTCCACTGAAGCTACTCTACTCCCCTAAGCTTCATCAGCTCACTGGCAATTATCATTGTAACACCACTCTGAGGGGTGTGGGGGCCAAATGCGTTCATGTCTATAAAGCATCTAGCACACAACATGGCACATAGCGAATACTCATTAAATGGAACCTGTTCTTGTTATTCTTAGAGAATGAGTAGAAAACACATGGCAAAATTTTAATGCTCTGGAATTGTGTTCGCATTTTTAAAGATTTCACTTTTGGGGAAAAGGACATTAACCATAAGCATGTATCAATATGCTATTATCAGAGTGCTTATAAATGTCTCATGAAATAATAACAGAAAAATGATGGTTGCTATCAGCCCCAATGTTCAAATCTATATTTTGTAACTAACTGAGGTGCTTAAAAACAGTATCATTTCTTTTGGTACACTGTAACGACATTAAATGTAAATGTAAAAGGTACGTATGAAATATAAAACTGTATAACCTGTATGCAGGAGGACGGATCATGAAAAAAGTAAAAGGATTACATGTTTTGAAGACTGTTTTCTTCAGGAAAAGCAGCTGGAGTCTGTTTGCAAGTCTAACATTTTAAGTACAGATCTTTTTGTCCCTTGTCCTGAAGTTGTGGAAAGAAGGATCTTTCAAAGGGGATCCAGAAAGTAATTATAGAGGAAGGAGTACTTATTCCTAAGGACTTTAATACTTCCCACCAAAAACAATAAACAAAATAGCTCTTCCCAGAATGGTGGGAGAAAGGTCTCAAGATTCAGGAAGCCCAAAGGAATACTGAGGGCTGAGAAGCAGAGTGAGCCATAGATGTGCCCAGAAAGAGGTCAGAGGCCCAACAAGGCTGGTGGTTAGAGTGGACCAGGGACCAGAAAGTGGCTTCTGACCCTATAGTCTGGGAGCCAAGTTGAGTTTCCTTTGCAGTCGGTCTCCAGAGCCTGGTGGGTGGAGAGAAGTCACAGCTTGGAGAAGGGACACATAAGACAAAGAGCACCACACCAGGACTGGCAGAGGGAAGGGCCTCATATTCCGGGATGGATGTAGAGCAGATGAACAAACGCCAATGGCATCAGTGATTAGGACGCAAGACAGAAGCACTGCAGTCACCATGGTTGCCTAAGGAGATGCAAAAAGTCTCAGAAAATTTGGAGGGAATCTTGGGAAGTCATGACCATTAC
>PVIY010046547.1:0-18416 GCA_004026745.1 Myrmecophaga tridactyla | reverse complement strand
GTCTACATAGGTATTACTGACACCAGCCGGGTTTTCTCGGACTAAACTGGCCTCCTACCAGGGGGAAGGAGTCACCTGCGTCAGTTTTCCCTGAGGGTGAGACCTGGCAGGTTGAAAGACTTTCCTGTGAAGTCTCTGGGCTCTGTTTTTCTTATCCTGCCCAGTATGTGGCGCTTGTCTGCCTGCGGGTCCCACCAGCAAAAGATGTTGCGGCTCCTTTAACTTTGGAAGGCTCTCCCTGCTGGGAGCCTGGTGGAGACAGAGGAGAGGTTGTAGGCTGGTTTTAATGGCTTCAAATTGCCAAGCCCTGGGGTCTGAGTTCCTTGAGAGAGGGATTCCACCTGAGTTGGGCTTCACCCCTCCCCTGGGGAAGGCACAGGTGGGAGATAGCCCTGAAAGCAGTCTGTTTCTGCCTGTGTGTGGGGCAGCTGCAGCCCGAGAAGTCCCGCCGCTGAATCCAGAGGCTGCCAAGTCTCCGTAGAAACCGCCACGAAAACCCCCGTTTTGTCCCCTTTCCTCTTTTTCGGTTAGCCCAATAAGCAACCTCTGACTTGACCAGTTTCGCGTGAGCTCGGGGCCTATTTTCAGTAGTCAGAATTGTTTATTAATACCACAATTGGCGCTTGGTTGGATTCAGTTCCTGCTACTGTTAGTCTCTTTCCTTTCCCTCCGGGAAGCCGACTATGGGGGAGGGGTGCCGGGCGCTGGCCGCTGCGGCTTTGGGGAACTCACAGATCTGGAGACTCGCAGTCGGTCCAGCTGGTCCAGACTGGGGTACGCTGTGTGTCCGGTCACTATCGTGGTTCCGGGAGCTGTTCTGTACTGTTTCTGGTTATCTAGTAGTTGTTCTGGAGGACGAACTAAAACGCGCACATTGCTAAGCCGCCATCTTGGCCCCTCTCCTCCATTGATTTTAATCACAGGGCAAGGTAGTACTAAAAGGGACCCTAGGGGATCTCCTATATTCCAAGAAAACCCTTCTTTACCTCCATTGTGTAGTTGCAGTCCTATTTCACTCTGATAGTCAGGGCCAATCACCCCAGCCAATAATGTAATCCCTTTCTTGGCTTGTTGATCCAGGGGCATGAGTAGCCCAAAGTGACCAGGTGGTAGTGTTAGATTCCGGTTCAATGGAATCATTGTTGTTTCTCCAGGTGGAAGCACTCCCCCTTTTGGAACTAAAACTTGTAGACCAGCAGAGTTCAGGGTAACAGGGACAGGAGGCAAAAATTTTCCTAGTGGGTCACTAGGGGTAATAGTGAGTGGTACCACTCCCATTTCAACCCCTTGGTTCCTGGACCCATGGATCCTGGCTATGGGAGAAACAGCACCATACAGCGGACGCTGATTCAGAGCATACACAGCTTCCTGGAGAACATTACCCCAGCCCTTCAAGGTATTGCCACCTAGTTGGCACCGTAATTGAGTTTTCAAAAGGCCATTCCACTGTTCTATCAATCCAGCTGCTTCTGGATGATGGGGAACATGGTAAGACCAGAGAATTCCATGAGTGTGTGCCCATTCCCACACTTCATTTGCTGTGAAGTGTGTTCTTTCATCAGAAGCAATGCTATGTGGAATACCATGATGATGGATAAGGCATTCTGTAAGCCCACGGATGGTAGTTTTGGCAGAAGCACTGCGTGCAGGGAAAGCAAACCCATATCTAGAGTATGTGTCTATTCCAGTTAGAACAAATCGCTGCCCCTTCCATGAAGGGAGTGGTCCAATGTAATCAACCTGCCACCATGTAGCTGGTTGGTCACCTCGGGGAATGGTGCCATATTGGGGGCTGAGTGTGGGTCTTTGCTGCTGGCAGATTGAGCACTCAGCAGTGGCTGTAGCCAAGTCAGCCTTGGTGAGTGGAAGTCCATGTTGTTGAGCCCATGCATAACCTCCATCCCTACCACCATGACCACTTTGTTCATGAGCCCATTGGGCAATGACAGGAGTTGCTGGGGAAAGAGGCTGACTGGTATCCACAGAACAGGTCATCTTATCCACTTGATTATTAAAACCTTCCTCTGCTGAAGTTACCCTCTGGTGAGCATTCACATGGGACGCAAATATCTTCCACATGCTTCTTCCCAGACCTCTTTGTCACCAATTTTCCAATTATGTTTTTTCCAAGTCCCTGACCATCCAGCCAAACCATTAGCAACAGCCCATGAGTCAGTATACTGACCTCGCACCTCTGTCTAGTTTTCCTTCCAAGCAAAAAGAACAACCAGGTGCACTGCTCAAAGTTCTGCCCATTGGAAGGATTTCCCCTCACCACTGTCCTTCAAGGACACCCCAGAAAGGGGTTGTAATGCTGCAGCTGTCCACTTTCGGGTGGTACCTGCATATCGTGCTGAACCATCTGGTAAACCAGACCCGAGTTTTCTCTTCCTTAGTCAATTCACTGTAAGACCAGAGGCCATAGCTCTGGTCTGGGAAAGAGAAGGTAATGTGGCAGGAGTGGAGGCCATAGGCATTTGGGCCACTTCCTCATGTAACTTACTTGTGCCTTCAGGACCTGCTCTGGCCCTATCTCATATATATCATTTCTTTTTCTTTTACAAAAAAAAAAAAAAAAAAAAAGAAATAAAAATATTTTTTTTTTTTTTTTACTCTTTATTTTACAACAGAGTGCTGCTGCGCACGCCCAAATTTATGGCTTGGTGGGTCAGACAACACCCAGCTCATGATAGGCAACTCAGGTCTCATGGTAACTTGGTGGCCCATGGTTAAGCGTTCAATTTCTACTAAGGCCCAGTAGCAGGGTAAAAGCTGTCTCTCAAGAGAGTAGTTATCTGCAGCAGACGGTAAGGCTTTACTCCCAAATCCTAAGGGTCTGCGTTGTGATTCTCCTATAGGGGCCTGCCAAAGGTTTTAAACAGCATCTCTATTTGCCACTGCCACTTCCAGCTCCATTGGATCTGCTGGACCATATGGCCCAAGTGGCAGAGCAGCTTGTACAGCAGCCTGGACCTGTCGCAGAGCCTCCTCTTGTTCAGGTTCCCACTCAAAATTAGCAGCTTTTATAGGTCGAGCCCCCAGTCTTGGGGTTTGTTCATGTGAAACTTAACCCCACAAAGGACAGCTCAAGCCTACTTAAAATTAGGCCAAAGAGTCACCCCCAAGAGAACCTCTTTTGTTGCTCAGATGTGGCCTCTCTCTCCAGCCAACACAACAAGCAAACTCACCACCCTCCCCCTGTCTACGTGGGACATGACTCCCAGGGGTGTGGACCTTCCTGCAACATGGGACAGAAACCCTAGAATGAGCTGGGACTCAGCATCAAGGGATTGAGAAAACCTTCTCAACCGAAAGGGGGAAGAGGGAAATGAGACAAAGTGTCAATGGCTGAGAGATTCAAAGCAGAGTCAAGAGGTTATCCTGGAGGTTATTCTTATGCATTAAGTAGATATTACCTTGTTAGTCAAGATGTAATGGAGAGGCTGGAGGGAACTGCCTGAAAATGTAGAGCTGTGTTCCAGTAACCATGTTTCTTGAAAATGATTGTATAATGATATAGCTTGTGTGATTGTGAAAACCTTGTGTCTAATGCTCCTTTTATCTACCTTGTCAACAGATGAGTAGAACTTATGGAATAAAAATAAATAATAGGGGGAACAAATGTTAAAATAAATTTAGTTTGAAATGCTAGTGATCAATGAAAGGGAGGGGTAAGGGGTATGATATGTATAAATGTTTTTCTGTTTGCTTTTTATTTCTTTTTCTGAATAGATGCAAGTGTTCCAAGAAAGGATCATAATGATGAATATGCCAGAAAAAAAAGGAATTTTCCAAATGAGCTGGTATTTCAATAAAGTTAGTTAACAGTTTTAAAAAAAAAATTTGAGCTTTTCTTGATAAATGGGCTGGAGTAGCACACCCAAATGAGGGATATGTTGTCGTCAAAATCCAAAGAGACCAATTAGGCATTGTTCCTCTTTTTTGGTCATAAGAGGGGCTAGATGCAGCAACTTCTCCTTCACCTTAGAAGGGATATCTCGACATGCCCCACACACTGGACACCTAGAAATTTCACTGAGGTGGAAGGTCCCTGTACTTTTGTTGGATTTATCTCCCATCCTCTGACATGCAAATGCCTTACCAGTAAGTCTAGAGTAGTTGCTACTTCTTGCTCCCTAGGTCCAATCAACATGATATCATCAATATAATGGACCAGTGTGATGTCTTGTGGGAGGGAGAAGCGATCAAGATCCCTGCGGACAAGATTATGACATAGGACTGGAGAGTTGATATAATCCTGAGGTAGGACAGTGAAAGTATATTGCTGACCTTGCCAGCTGAAAGCAAACTGTTTCTGGTGGTCCTTACTAACAGCTATTGAGAAAAAAGCATTTGCCAGATCAATAGCTGCATACCAGGTACCAGGGGATGTACTGATTTGCTCAAGCAATGATACCACATCTGGAACAGCAGCTGCAATTGGAGTCACCACCTGATTGAGCTTATGATAATCCACTGTCATCCTCCAAGACCCATCTGTTTTCTGTACAGGCCAAATAGGAGAGTTGTATGGGAATGTGGTAGAAATCACTACCCCTGCATCCTTCAAGTCCTTAAGAGTGGCAGTAATCTCTGCAATCCCTCCAGGAACCTGATATTGCCTCTGATTTACTATTTTGCTAGGTAAGGGGAAGTTCTAGTGGCTTCCACTTGGCCTTTCCCACCATAATAGCCCTCACTGTAAGAGTTAGAGAACCAATGTGGGGATTCTGCCAGTTGCTCAGTATGTCTATTCCAATTATACATTCTGGAACTGGGGAAATAACTACAGGATGGGTCCGGGGGCCCACTGGACCCACTGTGAGATGGACCTGAGCTAAAACTCCATCAATCACCTGGCCTCCATAAGCCCCCACTCTGATGGACCTGAGTGACATTTTGGGTCCCCTGGAATTAATGTCACTTCTGAACCAGTGTCTAATAATCCCTGAAATATCTGATCATTTCCTTTTCCCCAATGCACAGTTAGCCTGGTAAAAGACCATCAGTCTCCTTGGGGAAGGCTTGGAGGAAGATTAACAGTATAAATTTGTGGCAGTGTGACAGGGTTCTCCCCCAAAGGGACCTGGCCTTCCCTTCATTCAAGGGGCTCTGGGTCTGTAAACTGTCTCAAGTCTGGAAATCGATTAAGAGGCCGTGACTCTGTGTTTTTGTAATTCAGGTTAGATTTCTGTTCATTTGACCTAGAACTCTTGTTTATACAGCCCAAACAAGAATTTAGTAGACTGCTCATCTATTGTATTTCTAGGTACCCCATGATTTACTAGCCAATGCCACAAATCTCTGTGAGTCATGTAATTTTGACTCTTTCTTTGAGTTTGCTGTCTATTATAATAGCCATGTCTACCCTGTCTTTGGTGATTAAGTGCTGCCACCTGGCTTCTGCCAACTTGGGATCCTGTCATCCCATTGTGTTTAAGAATTCCAGCTCGATGACAGCAGTTCCCACAATAATATCTGACCTACAGAGAAGTGCAACCACAGAGCTCTTTAGGGATGATGGTGCTAGTCTCACAAATTTATTTCTCACTGTTTTTGTAAAAGGTGCATCCTCCGGACATTTCTGGAGTATAAGAGCAAGCTTTGCATGATAAATACACTCTACCATTCCAGTCTCTCTAAGCCTCTGGATCCCCTCATCTACATTATACCAGGGCAGTTCTGGCATTTCAACCTCAGGTAATGTCAGCCACCTTTTGATCCATGTTTCAACCAACCATCCAAACAAACTGTTAATACCATTTCTTTCTTTCTTTTTTTTTTAAATCGCTGACTGGACCGCTGCAGCTCCCTGAGGGTCAGCAACCAGCACCGATGCCCGCCAAGCCACTACAGATGCCAACGGCCATTTGTTAACACCTTTTCTAACCCCTTGAGCTATAACACTGAATGTAGAATCTCTGCTTAGTGGGCCCATACCAATAAATTCAGCCTGATCCAACCTTATGTTCCTCCCACCATTATCCCACAGCCTTAAAATCCATTGCCACACATATTCCCCTGATTTCTGTCTATATAAATTGGAAAACTCACACAGCTCTTTTGGAGTATAATGTACCTCCTCATGTGTGATACTTTGTACCTCACCTTTAGGGGCCTGTTGGGACTTTAGCCTAGTTATAGGTCTGGAAGAAATGAGGGGTGGTGGGGGTGGGTCATGAAAAGAATTAGAAATATCTTCCAAGCCATTTGCTTCAGGGCCTTCATTTGCAGTTTCATCTGGTGAAACAGGATTAATCACTCTAGGGCTATCCCTTCAGGGGAGGTTGGGTGGCCAACTCCTCAAGCTAGGCTGGAGGTGGGGCGGCTATGTCCTCAGGGCAGACTATTACAGACTCAGCTGAGAAGACTTAGCATGGCCTAGGGTTTCAACCTCACCACCAACATCTTTCTCAATCCATATGTCACCATCCCATTACTTTCCAATCAAGGCCCTCACTTTAACAGCAGACACCATGCAATATTGAGATTTCAGTTTATGTTGTAAAATTGCTACTCTAACAAGAAGATTCTGAGTCTGATTTTCAGAGATCTCAAGTCTACAGTTACGGAAGTAAGATTTTCCTTCAGGATACTCATAGAAACGTCTACATCTGTCAGATGGCACTTAAGCTTCTCGTTTGAAGCCTTAAGCCCATCCCTTTCACTCCTTAATGTAGCTAGTGTATCTAACAACAAACAGCCAACAACTCTATACCTCTTATTTCCATAAAACTCCATAAAGGTGTCAGAAACATTATCCCCCAGAGCCTGACTTTGTACAAGTGAAGCATTAGGAGAATTGAATGGTGATGTTTTGACTATCTCTTTCGCCAACTCACTCCATGGATTGGGAGTGTCATTCTGATTATGGGAATCGGAGTCCTTAGTGCCTTTGAGTCCAGTCAGAGTAGAAAACCATTCATAATAACTCATTTTTAAGATTCTGTTTCTTAAGAACCACTCCTGGTACAAAGTTGTATTAATTAGGGTTCTCTAGAGAAACAGAATCAACAGGAAACACTCACAAATACAAAATTTATAAAGTATCTCATGTGACCTTGAGAATGCAGAGTCCAAAGTCTGCAGGGCAGGCTGTGAAGCTGACAATTCCAGTGGAGGGTCTGGATGAACTCCACAGGAGATGCTTGCCGGCCAAAGCAGGAAGAGAGCCTGTCTCTTCTGAATCCTCCTTAAAAGGCTTCCAGTGATTAGATTGAGCATCACTCATTGCAGAAGACAATCCCCTTGGCTGATTACAAATGGAATCAGCTGTGGATGCAGCTGACATGATCATGATTTAATTCTATGAAATGTCCTCATCACAACAGACAGGCCAGCACTTGCCCAACCAGACAAACAGGTACCACCACTTGGTGAAGTTGACCCATGAACCTGACCACGACAAATCTATATTCATAAGAGATTTTGGTCTGTAATTTTCTTTTCTTTTGATATCTTTATTTGGCTTTGATGTTAGGATGATATTGGCCTCATAGAATGAATTAAGACGTCTTGCCTTCTCTTCAATTTTTGGAAGAGCTTGAGCACGACTGATGTCAATTCTTCTGGAATATTTGGTAAAATTTACCAGTGAACCCATCTGGTCCTGGGCTTTGCCTTGTTGGGAAGTTTTTTATTACTGATTCAATTCTTTGTCATTGCTCTTTTCAGCTCTATTTCTCCTTGAATGAATGGAGGTAATTGGTATATTTCTAGGAACTTGTCCATTTCATCTAGGCTATCTAATTTGTTGGCATAGAGTTGGCCATAGTATCCTCTTAAAGTCCGTTTTATTTCCATGGGGTTGGTAGTAATAGTCTCCCTTTCCTTTTTTGCTTTGCCAGTCTATCTTTAGCTAGCTATTTACTGATTGATTTTACTGACATCTATAAAGAAACCAACTTTTGGTTTCATTGATTCTCTCTACTGTTTTGTTTGTTTGCTTGTTTTTCACTCTCTTAATTTATCTCTGTTTTAATCTTTGTTATTTCCTTTTATCTGCTTACTTTGGGCTTATTTACTATTCTTTTTCTATATCTTCTAGTTGTGAGATTAGGTCTCTGATTTGAGCTCTTGCTTTTTTTTTTTTTTTGCATGGGCAGGCACGGGGAATCAAACCTGGGTCTCCAGCATGGCAGGTGAGAACTCTGCCTGGTGAGCCACAGTGGCCCGCCTACTTCTTTTTTAATGTAAGCATTTAGGGCTAAAAATGTCCTGTTGGCACTGCCTTTGGTGCATCCCATAAGTTTTGTTATGTTGTATTTTTGTTTTCATTTGCCTGAAGATATTTCCTAATTTCCCTCATGATTTTTTCTCTGATCCTTTGGTTGTTTAAGAGTAAGTTGTTTAATGTCCACATATTTGTGAATTGTCCAGTTCTCCCTATTATTATTTCTAGCTCTATTCATTAGAAGATTAGAAGATACATTGTATGATTTCAGTATTTTTAAATTTATTGCAGCTTGTTTTGTGACCTAACACATGGTCTATCCTGGAGAATGGGCCATGTGCACCGGGTAGGAATGTGTTCTACTGTTGTTGGGTGGAGTGTTGGATACATGTTTCTTAGGTCTGGTTGGTTTATTGTTTCATTCAAGTCTTCTAGTTCCTTTTTGAACTTCTGTCTATATGTCATATCCATTACTGAAAGTGGTACATTGAGCTCTCCTACCGTTAATGTATAATCATCTTTTTCTCCCTTCAAATCTGTCCTTATTTGCTTCACACATTTTGGGGTTCTGCCATTAGGCACACATCTATTTATAATTGTTATGTCTTCTTGTTGAGTTGACCCCTTTATCTGTATATAAAGTGACCTTTTTTTTGTCCCTCATATCTGTTTCTAACTTAAGGTCTGTTTTCTCTGATGTTAGTGTAACTACCCCAGCTCTCTTTTAGTTATTATTTGCATGGTGTATATTTTTCATCCTTTTCACTTTCGACCTTCTTGTGTCTTTGCATTTGAGGCGAGTCTCTTGAAAATGGTGTATAGTTGAGCCACTTTTTTTTTTTTAAATCCATTTTGTCAATCTCTGCCTTTTGACTGGAGCATTTAATCCATTTACGTTTAAAGTAACCATCAATAATGTAGGACTTTCTTCTGCAATGTTGTGATTTGGTCTTTGTAAGTCTTATACATTTTTCCCCTCAATTCTTCTGTAATGCCCATTTTCATATTCATTTGATTTTTTGTATCATACCATTTTGTGTCCCTTCTCATTTTTTTTCTCTACAAATTTTTTTGTACATTTTCTTTGTGGTTGCATTTGATTTGTTCCCTCTGTTTTAATACTTAAGATGGTGTCTGATTTCCTGGTTGGATCCTGATGACCATCCTCCCTCACTGGGCTGTTACAGTGTTAAATGATATGGTGTACTCAGAATGAGTAAATCACCTTGAAAAGTTCCTGGCAGAGTAGGTGTCACATATGTGCTCGTTAATTAAAATAATAATGACTAACATGCTCTATGCCAGGTATTTTACCTGTGTTATATTATCTAATTACCATGAAGTAGAATTTTTACTATACTTAATTTACAGGCATGCAAAATGAGGCACAGAGAGGCTCAGGCATCTGCCAGGCCACACAGCTCATATAGGCAGAATGTGAATTTGAACTCAAGTCTGTCAGTCTGACTCCATTTACACATCTCTAGATTGTATAACTCACAAAGCCTTTCACATCCATTTATTCTGAATGGCATTGTAAGGTAGACATAATGGCTAGTTCTTGTTTACAGATGAGGAAACCGAGACCTAGAGAAGAGTAAGAGGCTGCTCATGATTGCCCAGCCAGTATGTGCTGCAACCAGGACTCAAAGATGAGCTCTCTGTCTCCACATCACATCATCCTTCAATCTTGGCTTACCTTTGTTCTGCTGATGGGTACCTTTTCCTTCTTTCAAGATGTGGTTCAAACCACCTCCTCCAGGAAGCCTTCCCTGATCCATGGCAATCAGCCATCTGCCTCCCTTCAGAGCCTGGGAAATGGCTGGTGCTTAAATTATTTTCAGATTTCACCTTTCTAAGGATCCTTCTTGTCTTGGGTTTTCACGCAGGCGTGTCTCAGGACGATCATAAACTCCTCCTAGGTAGGGTCTACCCCCGTACCCCAACCTCCAGCCTCAAATGTTGTGGTGAAACTCCAATGAGATGACAAATTCTAGGGACTGCTATTTTTGGCTATTAAGGTGTGCTAGTTTGCTAGCTGCTGGACCGTGATATACCAGAAATGGAACAGCTTTTAAAAAGGGGAATTTATTAAGTTGCAAGTTTACAGTTCTAAGCCTATGAAAATGCCCAAATTAAGGCACCAAGAAGAGGTTACCTTCACTCAAGAAAGGCCAATGGAGTTCAGAGTTTCTCTCTCAACTGGAAAGGCACATGGCGAACATGGCAATGTCTGCTAGCTTCCTCTCCAGGCTTCTTGTTTCATGAAGCTGCCCCAGGGACGTTTTCCTTCTTCATCTCCAAAGCTCTCTGGCTGCATGGGCTCTCCTGGTTCTCATGGTTCTGTGTTTCTCTCCAAAATGTTTCCTCTTTTAAAGGATTCCAATGAACTAATCAAGACCCATGTGCAATGGATAGAGTCATATCTCCCTCTAACCAAAGGTTAATACTCGCATTGGGCATGTCACTTCTCTGTGGAGATAATCTCATCAAGTTTCCAAACTACAGTACTGAATAGGGATTAAAATAAATGGCTGTCTCAACATGATGGATCAGGATTTCTCAGTACATGATCCTTTCAAACCGTCACAGAAGTCAATCCCAAAACCATAGAACATGCATTAAGTATACCTATGACCATCTTACAGATTAGCAAACTGAGGCCCAGAACAGGTCAAGAACTCTCACAAGGCCACGTACTTAGGCGGTGTTCCATGTGTGCAGGTTAATGTCACAGCCTTGTCAGTTCTTGCTCCCTTACTCCCATGCCCACAGGTGTGGGATGTCAAAAGCAGTCATTTTTGGCATTCTCAAGGAGCACATGTTCTATTTTCCCTTTTCTTTCATTCCTCTATCCAGTTCTTGAAATCGTCTTTAAGAATATAAAACGGCAATCTAGCAAAAATTGATCTGTAGCTGCCCCGTCCAGTACAGTAGCCAGGAGCACATTTTAAAGGGCTCAACAGCCACACGTGGCTGGTATGAGACGGCTTCACATTGACGCTCTCCATCATGGAGAAGGTTCACTGACCAGCGATGCCATCAGGGACGGGGTTTCTCAGCTTTGGTGCTATTGCCATGTTGGGCTGGATAATTCTTTGTCATGTGCATTGTGGGATGTTTAGCAGTCTCCCTGCCCTCCACCCCCTGGATGCCAGTAGAACCCCCCGACCCCGATTTGTGACAACCAAAAATGTCTCCAGCATTGCCAAATGTCCCCCAGGGGCGGGGTGTGTGTGTGTGTGTGGCAAAATTGTCCATGGTTGGAAACTGCTGGTCTGGATGATTAAAAAAAATCCTTATCTTGCTCAGCACTAAGGAAATGGGCATACCAGTGCAAGCAAGAAGGACTGAGGTATTAACACAAAGAAATGGCAGCGTTGACCTGGATTTTGGAGTCAGGTACACTGTTAGTCAAAGCCCCACTCTGCCATGTCCTTGCTGGGTTACTTTAGGCAAGATAGGGGATCACAGTACCTGGAACAGGGATATGGTAAGCACTCAGGAAATGCTACTTCTCCCTTTTTTGGGGCAAGGGCTTCTCCTGCAGACAGGAAATCTGGTGCTGTAGCTTCCAGAGGCTGGGGATGGGAATGATTGCCAACCCCCGCCTCCCTTCCTTGAGACTCTGTGAGCCTGGAACTAGGCTCGTCCCAGAGCTCCAAGGGAAAGCTCTGGGGAACTGCCCTAAGGTTACATCCTCCTGGAGCAGGTGTCGGCAATGGGATCAGTGCTGGAGGGACACAAGGAAAGGTAGGAGCTGGAGAGCTCATCCTTCCAGAAGCATCCATCAAAAGGGAGGGGCGAGGTGGCCAATGCAGGAGGGGTTCATGAGCCAGGAGCGAAGAGAACTGATGCCTGCAGAGACGGAGGCATCAGGGAGAGTGGCCCGCAGCCTGCACAGGCGATAAGATTGATGGGCAGACAAAGGAAGCAGGCTGAGTGATAGATAATTTCAAATCGGCGGTAAACACGGCTGTGCGGACTCGTCGCTTTTCTAACAAGTGTGACACCGGTGTGGAGGGGAGATGAGGTGACTGATTAGGAAACAAGACAGCCAGAGACCCTTCTGAGAGGCAGCTGGACTTGGCAGTGCTGCCTGGAAAGGGACAGATACAGGAAGGAAGCTGGGGGCAGACAGAGCGGTGACGGGGCCTGGCGGCTTAGGCATCTCAGCCTCTGTTTCTTATTTTCATTCATTCACTCAACAGATATTTACTGAGCACTGATTATGTGCCGCGTGCCGGGCTAAGGCACTATGGATACAGCTGGGAGCAAGGTGGGGACAGTCCCTGCCCTCCATGAGCTTCTACCCTAATGGGAGAGACACTTGGGAACTAGCCACATGAACGAATGAACACGTTCATTTTTAGATTGTCATGCCTGCTCTGAAAATCATAGAGCAGGGGATGGGAAAGAGTGACTGAGGGGCTACTTCACATGGTGGGGGGTGTCTCAGGGATGGCCTCCGAGGTGGCAATGTAGAGCTGAGAGCCGAATGATAAGAAGGAGCCAAAGAGCTGGAGGCAGGGTGTTTTGTGTGTGCAGCACAGCTGGTGCAAAGGCCCTGAGGTGGAAATGAGCACGGCATATTTGAGGAAGAGAATGATGGCCAGGGCAGCAGGCAGAGGGAGAGAGGGAATGGGTTTACTCCGAGTCAGATTGGGAGGGGAGCACTTCCCCCCCTTTTCAAATGAGAGAACTGGGGTGCAGAGAAGGGCAGTGACTTGTGTGAGGTTCTCACGCCCTCGGGTGGTCACTGCCCACACTGAATCAGAGCTGCCCTGCGTGACCAAGCGAATACCGTGGAGGTGACGACGTGTGGCTTCCAAAACCAGGTCGGAAAGAGCCTTGCCGTTTCTTCCTGGGCTTCCCTGGATTGCTCTCCCTGGGGAGGCCCCTCAAGCAGCCTGTGGAGAGGCCCACCCAGAAAGAACCGAAGGCCCCCCCAGCTAAAAGCTGACACTGGCTCACCAGCCATATGAGTGCACCGGCTTGGAAGGGGGCCCCCCGGCTGCAGTAAAGCGGAAAATAACCGCAGCCTCTGTTGATAGTAGGTGGCAGCTTCTAGAGAGACCTGGGGCATAAACGCATTTCTCTCAAATGCCTGACCCACAGAAACTGTCCGAGATAATAAATAATTATTTTTCTCTGCCAAGTTTTAGGTTGCTTTGTTACGCAGCACTAGATAACTAATACAAGGTTGCGAAGCCTGCAAGTGGCAGGGCCAGGAGGAGACTCTGTAAGGGATGAGGAAGGACTGGGGGGCTTTGGAAGAGTTGGCCGCATGGATGACATGGGGTGGTGAACAGAGAATTTTCTGGAAATCCAGCTTCCTGGTATTCAGTTCTAGAACTTCCTGGGGATGAGGGCCCCACCCAGGCAGCCCCAGGAAGACACAGGGAATCCCAGAACCATGGTCCCAAGGCTCCCCTGTGACGATGATGTCCCCAAGATGGCATGCCATATCCTGAGCTCTGTCCTCCATGACGCCCCCTCTTCTGTTCCATGCCACTTTTAGGAACCTCAGAAGTGGGGAGCTGTGATCGCCAGGTTTTCTGCTGGGAGGTTGGTGATGAACAGGACAGTCCCTTGTCCTTGAGTTTATGGTCCTTCTGGGGCTCTCTGGCCACTGAGAGATGAGGGGGGATGAGCAAAAGGCTGCTCTGCCATGTGAATTCATTACACATGCATTACAAATTAGCAGCCTAGCACAACAATAAACATTTATTACTCACACCATTTCTATGGGTCAGGAATTTGGAATTGGCTTAGCTGGGTGGTTCTGGCTCAGGGTCTCCATAAATGCTGATCTGCTCCTCTCTGCTCTGGGAGGGGCAGGTTCCTTGTTTCCTGTGTGGCCCTAAAGCTCTGCCCCTACACGTACCACCTTCGTGCCGTTACTTACGCTGCTTCCCCTGCCAGGAACACTTTCCCGCTTCTCAAGCCCTGTCCAAGCCCCATCTGTAATTCAAGGCCCAGCTCCCAGCCTCTCCTTCTTGGGAAGACCTTACCCCATTCCTGGAGCGCCAGAGCTCTCTTGCTCCTTTGAGCTGTCCTAGCAGGAGGGCTGGCTGCTAATATAACAAGGGGCCGCTGGGTCACCACTTGCTGACCACGTGGACAGCTTACTCAACAGCAAACTTAGAAGGTGAGTAGGCTTGTTGTTTCCATCCTGCAGATGGGAAAATAGAGGCCATGTGATGAGCCACTACTAGAGACAGTGACTCTTCCTTAGTGTCCCCCCACCCCCCGCCTCGAAGGTGTTGGCCGCTTGATGGAAGATGCACTGTCTGCAACCCAGGCAGGGACAGCTTCAAGCACTGGGTGGCATTTTCTCCTCCATGCTCCTCCATGCCCTCACCAGGTGGCCACTGCTCACGGCCTTGGGACAAATGGCCGCATGGCAAGCGGCTGTGGATGGCAGCTCGGTGGCTGTCTGTCGTGCTTGCTTTGGCCGTTTGTCTGGGGACCTGTGGTTTGGTTGCCTGAGTGGCTGGGGCTGGACTTTTCTGGTACAGCAGCACCGCATCCTCTTGCTTCTTGCCAGGAAAACTGCTCCGGGTTTGCGTGGGGGGATGAGATGTCACATTATTGCACAGAGCTCTGAGAAGACATCACAACTTCTGTCTGTGTGTCTGAAGCTTCCGCCTCAGAACATCCGAATTCTTGCTCTCTGCTCTCTCTTCCTCCTTCCCTCCCTTTCTTTCTTCCTTCATCCCATCTTTTTTTTTTTTTTTTTGTATGCTGTATGGAGGGGTCACATTTCACTGCTTTTCCATGTGAGTATCCCGTTACTGCAGCACCATTTGTTGAATTTTGTTGTTGTTGTTGTTTGTTTGTTTTGTGTTGGTTCCTTTTGTTTGTTTGTTTGGGGGAGTGCATGGGCCGGGAATCGAACCCGGGTCTCCCGCGTGGCAGGCGAGAATTCTACCACTGAACTACCTTCGCTCCCCACAATCCCATCTTTTTTTTTTTCCCTTTCTTCTTTTCTCCCCTCTCCCCCCTCCCCCGAAATCCTTGTTAAGCACCCTTTCTGTATTAGGAATAGTAAGTTAAACCTTCACAATAGCCTTACAAGATTCATCTCATAATCCCCATTTTACAGACAGGAAAAGTGAGGTATAGAAGCGCTAAGACTGCTTGCTCAAGGGTGCACAGCTGGACTGTGGAGGAGCAGTGGCTTACGCTAGGCGGTCTGACTCTGTGGCCCAGAGAGGAGAGAAGCCAGCTCTCCACAAGGCCTTCAGCCCCGACGCCTTGTTGCTGCCCCCGTGGGGAGAGGAGAACTAATCTTCCACAGGTAGCAGATACCACTGGCACCACAGATGCCAGGCAGTCTCTGCCCGTTCCAGGGTACTGAGAGGACACCGTAATGGGTCCAGTCACCCCATTTCACAGATAGAATATTTGAGACTCTTAAAAGTCAACTCCCTTGCCTGGCTCACACAGCAGTAAGTGGCAGAGCTGGGATCCAAAACCAAAATGCCTACTTCATCCAGTTCCTTTTCTATTGCAGCACAGATCCTAGCACAGGGCCAGCTTCCCTGAACTGACCAATGTGTATTTACCAAGCATGAGGAAGTGAAGCCCCTTGGTATCCAGAGACAAAAGGAATCCCATCCTTACGATGAGCATAATAACAGCCACCACACAGTGGGTGCCTACTCAGACCCAGGAGCTTCACTATCCATTCAGTCCTCCCAACAACCCTGTGAAGCAGGTATCAGCACCCCCATTTTACAGTGGAATACATGAGACCCAGAGAAGTTAAGTAATCTGCCTAAGGTCACATAGTAAGTCTGTGGCAGGGTTCAGTTGGAGTCTGCTGCCCTTTCCTGGTCTACTATATCAGTCAACTAATGCCGTGTAACAAGCAACCCCCCCAAAATGCAGTTGCTTAAAACAACAACCATTTACTATGTTTCCCCTCTCAGTGGGTGGGCCAGGGTCCTGGCTGGACTTGCTTAGGCTTCTGTGGGTTGGTGATGGGAGCTTGGCTGGTGCCTCTTACATAGGGTAGCTCTGTCCATGCATCTGCTACCTTCCTCTCTGGGCCAGCGAGCAAGGCCTTTGCGTGGCAAACGGAATGGAGTGCAAGGGAGCAAGTGAAAACACGCCAGGCCTCTTAAGCCCTGTGCTTAGAACTGGTCCACCTGCCGTCACATCTATGGGCCTAAACATGCCACGTGGCTGAGTACAGGGAAGTGGGCTCCTTCTTCTTAGTCAGAGAAACTGCAAAATCCAATGACTAAGGATGTGAGTCTCAGGAGAAGAATCCGAGCGAGGCACACCTGCCCACTGGCTTGCATCCTAGGTGGGGGGTCAGCATCGCTCTGCACCCACCACGGGAGCAAACCAGAGGAGCCCATGGGGCTCTGAACGTCATCCTGCTTCATTCTAAAAGCTGCAGGAGCTTAGGGGAGCTGGTCTTGGATCTGGGGAACCGGCCACATTTGCAAAGGGTTTGCGGGCTGGGGAGGCAGAAAGGAAATGCATTCATCTCAAGGGGAGGCAGTGGGGAGAAAAGAGCTTGCAAGCGCCCGGAGGGCAGGGACCATTTCGCACATCAAGCAGCTTCTTCACTTAACACCAGGCCTGGCACATCTGGGTGCTTAAGGAGGGGCAGCGAGTGTGCGAGGAGTGAAGGGTGAGTGGGGAGGTCGAGTTGGGGTGGGGGCTCCCTCCTCCCTGGGAATTTTGGGGAGCTTAGTTGCCTCTTTCTGGGGTGGCTTAGGGACAGTCTGGGCCAGGGGCGGGGGCCTGGGGATGCTGGGGAGGGGAGGATGTGTGCTACAGGCTTGTCTTTGGCAGCCCCAGTGGCGGTCATGCCCATTCTTACGGCCTGTCTCCTTGGGCCACCTGGTAAGCTCTGTGAGGGCAGCAATCTCCGACGTCTCGCTCACCGCTGGATCCCCAGTGCCCAGGAGAGGGGCAAGCCCGCGGCTGGCGGCTGGCATGTCCGTGCCTGAGCCCCTAAGTGGCAGGCTGGCCGCCATCCAAGCCCAGGAGTTTTCCTCTAACTTTACAAGCAGCCACTCACTGGGAAAGCAAGCAAAAGGCAAGGAAAAATATCCTCCGAAGCGACACCCCAGTTCATTTCTGAGATGTCAGATCAGGCCTTGTCCACGCACAGACTCTCCTGTACACACCTATTTTATTGTTGGGTCCACTCTGATAGGGCCAGCACCTCACATTTGGGGGGAATAACTAGGGACGGGGGGTTCCGATGTGCAGAGCCAGCGCTGGCTGGGTTCTGACACCTCCTTCTGCCTGTGTCTAGAAATATATAAGTTGTACCTTCCAAGTCCCGCTGGGGCAGATTCAGGCAGGCTGCAGCCCAGTTTCCTTTACACCGAGCCTTTTGCTGGGTGCCAGGGAGGCCAGGAAAGGGCTGAGGCTTGGCTAGGACGAGACAGAAATGCCCAGGGGACTGGAGCAGCCCAAGCCCTTCATATCCAACCCAGCGTCGCTTGTCTGGGGCCCACCCACGAATCACATAAGCACCTACCTCAGGCACAACTTTTCATGCACAGGCAGTCTCTGGGGAGGGCTGCTGAAAACACTCTCCACACTCTATCCCTTACAATGCCCCTGTGGGAGGAGAAGACTCGTTAGCTCAGAATAAGATGAACAGCCCTGGGCCTCAGTTTCCCCCTCTGTGAAGTGGGGGTAAGAGCACCCTCCGTGGAGGGTCCTTAGGGGATTGCCTGTGTTCCTGCTGGGGGCCACGCAGAAGAGGGCTGCACCTGTGAGCCTCGGGAAGGGCTGGTGGTTCGGATCCTCGCTGGGTGCTGTCACCTGTGGCCCCGTGCAGAGACAGCCTGACTGGGTGACACGAGGCTGCTCTCAGCAGTGAGGGCACCTCCTTGCCAAGGGCTAACCCTAGCCCGGGCGCCCTGCTGAGTGATGCTCGTGGGAAGACTCATTCAATCCGTGCAGGAAGTGCCTCGGCTGCTCCCGTTTTACAAGTGAGGAAACTGAGGCACAGAGCCTTTGGCTTACATCAAGCGTGTGTGGCTGGGCCCAGAGTATGGGGCTTCTCCCCGGGGCCCCACGCTCTTCGCATGCTTTCAGGGACACGGGCCCTAGGGAGAACTGACTGGAGCCCCCAGGCCACTCCTGGGGCCCGGGAAGGGGAGCCCCTGAGAGAGCGGGGAGAGCTCAGCCCACGCTGGCCCCTGCCCTTGTGGTGTCCTTGACCCCGCGTGGTGAGGTCACCGTCGCATCTGTGTGGTTCCCA